>OX442434.1:963102-993567 GCA_949361645.1 Spongilla lacustris | reverse complement strand
TGGCCCTTTGTGCAGCTTTTAACTGAGTGTATTCACATCAGTACGCATGCGGTAAATAAGTGGGTTTTTAAAAAAATCATTGGTAATATGTTATGATAGAGATAGTAGCGAGAGAGCCATATATGTACATGCAGTGCGATAGTGATCGAGGGCGATAGCATCGACGACATATGCTGTATACGCGGCATATACATTAATATTAGATAATGTCCACGCATTCATTTAGCCTATTAGCCTAGTCGTCAGTAAAAGGAACACACAAAGGGATATACCGCTCGAAATTTGAACACCTGAAAGAAAAAAGATACTCAAATTAATTCGCTAAAAATACAAAAATTAACTCTACCTTTGGAGATTTGATTTTTGATTGCTTGGGCCAACGCAGCCAGCAGCGCGTCCGATGGTGGCTGGAGCGAGGCGTCACCAAAGACGTCAACACAACTGTACGCTTTCCCACTCGCTGTCACCTTAGCTTGTATGTCGAGAAGCGGGCTAGTGGTCTGATCGCACGTGCCATTGGAATACAGATACACATTTAGAACGACGACTTTAGTCACTGCAGCGCTACTTAGCAATCTGGGTAATTCAATCTGGGCGAAAACCGAGGTATTTCTAAACGTGTTCACCGTCAGAAAGAAGACCACTCCCACGCTGATGCTGGCGAGGCGGTCAGAAAACGTTGCATAAAACGTGTAAACCGGAGTGGCTGTGCCGGGGATATACCCCGGACAGTTTGTTGAGGTGCAATCGATCCCTCCACTGATATTACCGCACCAGGCAGTGACGTTGTATGCGCTCTGCATCTGGTTGACGATCTCGATGGATAGAATGTTAGCAGAGCTGGTCAGACCTGCACGAGAGGTTAGAGCGGCTTGTAATGTATCGGTTCCAGTCCAGAACAAGGCCTTATTCGTGATGTTGGTGGGCAGCGGGAAAACGTCGAAGTACGGATCGTAGTCTGAAAACTGGGAGGAGTTCCAGTTCTTTCCGGCAAAACTCTGATAAAAGGCCTGCCAACCACTGGCGCATATGACTGATGTCTGGTTTTTGTCAGAGCAGGCCTTTGTAAAGAGCGTCTGGATGTTGCAAGGCGTAGTAGCTGCCTTTATTGCCACTGGAAAAAGCACTAGCAGCGACAGGAGACAGCGTGCCGCATGGCCAATGGTGGACATGTCCGCGGTCTGAATTAGGTCAGGAACTAATTATGAAACCAACGATTTTTTTTATTTTTTTTGTTGTAAGTTTACCTGGCCTATTTTTGTCCGGCCCGGGTTGCGCGTTTTTGTCCGGCCCGGGTTGCGGCGTGCGCGTTTTTGTCCGGCCCGGGTTGCGCGTTTTTGTCCTACATGTACTTAAGGATAGAAGTAGGTTCGTCTGATTTAGTCACACCATGCAAGGATTGGTGTCCATTGTTGTCCAATGATGTCAAGCAACTGACAAAACATGAAAGACAAAGCCGATATTTAATAAAGGTGCGGCGCCGGGCAAACATCAAAAAAGCGTCTAAGTTTATTAGCTTATAAAAGCCATGGCACTTATTTCTTCTTCCTTAGTGCTGACACAGTACCCATATCAGTGGTGCCATTCGTTGCATTTAGAACATTCTGCATGTCCACTGGGAACTGTCAATTCACATATGCAGTTTATACTATAGTGCTCATCAGTTATTAGACTTCCCGGCTCTTAAGTTTCATCGGTTCCCGTATGGTAGCAGAGATAGTCATCTCTGATGGTAGGAAATACTATTTTGTGTTTTTCAAAATATTTCATTCGACGCGAGATTGCTAATTAAAGTAATACTATTCAGGCCGCTTTCCCCAAAACGAATGCAGTAGCAAAAGCAATGCTAAACGGTCCACAGACTGCCAATCCAGTTTGTTTTTGAACGTTTTGAAATGAAATTGTTATGTGTGCAGTGTGCATGCATGGGTTATAAAGGTGTAAACAATATTTTTAATTTGCCCCTTTATAGTCTGGCCACACCCAACTAGTGACGATGGACTACATTTAGTTAACTGTAGCTTGCAGGCCCGTAGCCAGGGGGGTGCAAACGGGTGCAATTGCACCCCCACTGGATACAAGGTCCACTTGGCAGGCTATGAATATTATTCACTTGATTGTTTATTGCAGCGCAATCTACACATATTTGAATGACAACTGCCAGCTGTCTGCATGTACATGTATATTGTGCACGTACATGTATGCATGTAAGAGCACTGGTACGATCCAAATGTAGGATCGGAAAGATGGCTACAAGGTAGGCCTACTGTGAATGTATCATATTTGGCGTAAACAGCTCCGTATATCTAGTACCCCATCTCAATAGCAAGAAATTCGGTCCGGCATTCCCTCCTATATTCGATTTATTTAGCCCTTTGGGTGCCAAGGGCATATATACTACATATCACAGTTCAATGTCCATGATTGCAGGACATACATGTTAATCGATGTACAACAATAACTCCACTCTGTTCTTGAAGATGGGTGCAATGAGTTACATAGGAGGAGGAATATGGTACATGCATAAACTAATCATAGCAAGTCGTACAACTCTTCAAATTTCAGCAAAACTACATAAACTGTTACCACTTACCAGTACATCCCACAGGTCATACGCTACGTGTGCAGATTTTTGATGTGGGAGAAACTAACGCAAATAGTTATCAGTTTATGGAGCAAATCATATACATGTACAGTACTTCATCCGTCTTGACTCTTGAGTGACATGCCAACATTATTTGATACATGTACGTAATGTACATGCACAAGGTGTACCATGCGCATAAATCATTATTATACACATCTTGGCACCCAAAGAGTTAAAGAGTGCTTCATACAAAAAAAGATGCCTGTTACAGTTGTCGTCTGCTTGGTTCTGACTTGTTTTCAAATGTGCATGAACAAATTATACTGGAATACATGCATGCACTAGTGGAATCTAAGCATCATCTGTGCTCACAGGCAATCTGGCAGTTTTTTTCATATGCATGGAACTGAATAATTCATAGTGTTTTTGTAGTTTATCTCTTTGGGTGCCAGATGTGTATAATTATGTACATGGTATACCTTGTGCATGAACATTACATGTATCAAATAATGTTGGCATGTCACTCAAGTACTGTACATGTATATGATTTGCTCCACAAACTGTCCACTGCTGATAACTACTTGCGTTAGTTTCTCCCACATCACAAATGTGCACACGTAGCATATGACCTGTGGGATGTACTGGTAACAGTTTATGTAGTGTTGCTGAAATGTGAAGAGTTGTACTACTTGCTATAATTAGTTTATGAATGTACCATATTCCTCCTCCTACTTAACTCATTGTTACTTAACTCATTATACCCATCTTCAAGAACAGAATGGAGTTATTATTGCACATCCATGCATGTCTGCTATCATGGACATTGGGCTGTAATATAAATATGCCCTTGGTACCCAAACTGTTCTGCATCAAACAAGTGTTGGCTGGGTGCAGCTTTTCTGGGGCTTTCTCAATTTTATACAAACCCTACATCTCGCAGTGTGGGCCCTACCATACATACATGTATTATCCTGGCTACACCACTGGTTGAGTCCACTTATAACCTGCTTTGCACCCCCCCAACATACAACCTGGCTACGGGCCTGGGCTTGCGACACTGAATAACATTTTTTGCCATGCCGTTCATTAGTATTCATAGTTTTATCCCCCCCCCCCCCCCCCCCCCCCCCACTATAAAGCCCCTTTCGCCGCCCTTGTTTTTAGAGCAATTATACATTACGCGCGTACGCTACGCCATAGATTACCCGTACCCGCGGGATTGGAAACTGCGCACGTGTGCCATAGACTTACGCTCAATTTTAACTATTAATGATGCAACAGGGTATTTCAAGCCTCAGTTTCACAAAAGTCCTTAACCGCTCGAATTGATTTATTGTCGGTTTCAAACCAGGAACGGACATATTTGGGGGTTCTGGGCGTCTAGGACCCCGACGGAAGCTTTTAAACAGAGTCTTTGCTTTGAATTAGCTTTTTGGTAACGCGCTTGGGGAAAATGGATAGTTTCAGATATATGGAAGTGATGTTGTGGCCCAGTATATGAGTTGTAGTCGGGTACCTAGACTAGAGATAGCCGTGGTTGTTACACCCCGGTTTGTCAGTAAGCCCACGAATTTGGAGACTAAAAATCCAGAGGGCCGGAACTGCATGGCTATACCATGATGTCGAAGGCAGAGACGCGTACGAACTACGGTAAGTCACAAGAATCCTTGAAACACAGACGCCCACGGGTAAATAATCTATGGTTAGGATTTGAGTGTGGCGTGCGAAAAGCGCAGTACGGCACCTCGCCAGCGAAGCGGACTGGGGATGAGCCGGATCAATCGAATTTGACCCCGGATTTGGCGTCGGCGTCGTCGGCGCTTCGCGTCTTGCACTGCAAACCCTAAACCCTAATCTTTTGCTGCATTCGTATGCCTTCGGTATGCTATAGTATACGCTATTAGTATACCGGTAGCTTATTGTTACGTGAGACACTCCCCCCCCCTCCCCCCTCCCGGCCCGGGGCATTGGGAGGGATTTGACCTTTCAGTATTAAAGCCCCTGCCTGGTTGGGGGATAATAACCGGTCAAATGTCTTCGCTACGTGGTTCAAAATAAAAGGTCAAATGCTCTACCGGACTATGTCAAATGTTTGGCCCTGTAATGATTTCACGCGTCAAATCCCCACCTAATCCGACTTCGCCCCGGGGGGGGGAGGGGGGGGGGGGGGGTCTCACGTAACAATGATAGGTGCATTACTTGCGCGAATTTGTGAACGCGGCGGCCATCCTTACGGATGGAGCTGGAGGCTACTTGAGAGAAGGCCCACAATGGCGTTGCATGTTCTCAGTTGAATTATTAATTTTTTTTTACCAATAATTCCGCGTACAAATGCACGTATCGAAGCTAGCTAATTTTCACACACATAAAGTAGCAACAGTTGAACCAAATTTGCAAAAAAAAAATACTAGTATAAAAATAATAAACATGAAGGTGTGGAAGGCGTGGCCAGAGAGGTGCAAAATGTTTTCTGTATGGTTACCTGTACACACACACAAAGTTACTAAATTAAAACCACTTGAGAAATTAAACAGAAAATTTAAAAAATTCAAAGATTTCTACAGGAGAAAAAGTTTACAGATATGACATCACAGGATGTGACAGCGTTTCTTCTTCTTCATTTCTGGCTTTTCTGGTTCAATGGCTCTCTAGACAAGTAGGGAGGACAGAGATGACGCAAGGTCCAGCATCCTACTACTATTTATGTGCTCATTTAACATACATCTCTATCACGGTAGTGTCAGTAAGGTTTAAACGGTATGAGGGTTTGAAAATGGCAAAGGTTTGGATCCAAGTTCATACAAAACATGTCCACTTTGAGGTCACCAGTCCCTCAAAATACCGTGTATCTCTCTCTACCTCTGTACCATACCACTACAAGGTTCGTAGGTTATTTTCTCACTTATAAATGGACCTAACGAGTGATAGAACTATGCAGAGCCACAACAGAGTGAGATTGGGCAAAATCATGTTAATGCTATGTTGGAGTATTTGTTTGCTGTTTTGTGGGAGTTGCTCTCTGGCTCCATTTGACAGGACTCCAAGTGGTAGTACCCACAAGTATCCTGTAGTACCCACAAATATCCTGTAGTAAAGCTTTCATTTATAAGCCTATCAACAAGTGATAGGCCAGCAATATCAGATTTGATACATGTACATGTACCTCACTTTATGTTCAACTGAGCACCTGTCTACTCACTCGTACAAGAGAGCTACATGTATGCGAGCAGTCAGTACACAATGTAGGGGGTAGCAGTGTGGTGGTCTTTGGTAATGTAGGGGGAAGCAGTGTGGTGGTCTTTGGTAATGTAGGGGGAAGCAGTGTGGTGGTCTTTGGTAATGTAGGGGGAAGCAGTGTGGTGGTGGTCTTTGGTAATGTAGGGGGAAGCAGTGTGGTGGTCTTTGGTAATGTAGGGGGAAGCAGTGTGGTGGTCTTTGGTAATGTAGGGGGAAGCAGTGTGGTGGTCTTTGGCAGTATGTAAGTGTAACAGTACTTCATTCTCAATCTTCAGCCACACACTACGCTATGGGGTGTATGCTGTGTACTGCCTATTGCTAACAATGTAGACCACACCTCCTTTACAAAAGGGACAACACAGTCAAGTACAGTCACACTGCATCCAATGAAAATGTGACACGCATATGTAATATGTTAGGATATTAAAGTGCATAACAGATATGTGGCTTACTCTTCGCCTGATTTCCCTCACAAGGGCATAGAATGCATCGTGAACTCCTTGTCTTGTTTTAGCGGACGTCTCTATGTACAGCATGTTGTGGGTCTTGGCATATCCCTCGGCCAACTTCTGGTCCACTTCACGTCTGGGAAGATCAACCTTATTGGCCACCACTGTGTGTGCATGTGTGTGTGCATGTGTGATGTGTATGTGCATGTGTGTTATGTGTGTGTGCATGTGTTATGTGTGTGTGCATGTGTGATGTGTATGTGCATGTGTGTTATGTGTATGTGCATGTGTGATGTGTATGTGCATGTGTTATGTGTGTGTGCATGTGTGATGTGTATGTGCATGTGTGTTATGTGTGTGTGCATGTGTGATGTGTATGTGCATGTGTGTTATGTGTGTGTGCATGTGTGATGTGTATGTGCATGTGTGTTATGTGTGTGTGCATGTGTGATGTGTATGTGCATGTGTGTTATGTGTGTGTGCATGTGTGATGTGTATGTGCATGTGTTATGTGTGTGCATGTGTGATGTGTATGTGCATGTGTGTTATGTGTGTGTGCATGTTATGTGTGTATGAAATGGTATGTAAATATGTGAACTTAGTATTACACAAGATGCAAGCACTCACACACATGCATACCCCCCCCCCCTCCCCCCTCCCCCCCCCCCCCTTTGTGTACAAACAACAACATAACAATTTGGGATGATTTCAGTTACACATGCATACCCCCCCCCCCCTCCCCCCCCCCCCCCTTTGTGTACAAACAACAACATAACAATTTGGGATGATTTCAGTTACACATGCATACCCCCCCCCCCCTCCCCCCTCCCCCCCCCTTTGTGTACAAACAACAACATAACAATTTGGGATGATTTCAGTTACACATGCATACCCCCCCCCCCCTCCCCCCCCCCCCCCTTTGTGTACAAACAACAACATAACAATTTGGGATGATTTCAGTTACACATGCATACCCCCCCACTCCTCCCCCCTCCCCCCCCCTCCCTCCCCCTTTGTGTACAAACAACAACATAACAATTTGGGATGATTTCAGTTACACATGCATACCCCCCCCCCTCCCCCCTCCCCCCCCCTCCCCCCTCCCCCCCCCCCCCCTTTGTGTACAAACAACAACATAACAATTTGGGATGATTTCAGTTACACATGCATACCCCCCCACTCCTCCCCCCTCCCCCCCCTCCCTCCCCCTTTGTGTACAAACAACAACATAACAATTTGGGATGATTTCAGTTACACATGCATACCCCCCCCCCCCTCCCCCCCCCCCCCTCCCCCCCCTCCCTCCCCCTTTGTGTACAAACAACAACATAACAATTTGGGATGATTTCAGTTACACATGCATACCCCCCCCCCCTCCCCCCCCCTCCCTCCCCCTTTGTGTACAAACAACAACATAACAATTTGGGATGATTTCAGTTACACATGCATACCCCCCCCCTCCCCCCCCTCCCTCCCCCTTTGTGTACAAACAACAACATAACAATTTGGGATGATTTCAGTTACACATGCATACCCCCCCCCCTCCTCCCCCCTCCCCCCCCCCTTTGTGTACACACAATAACATAACAATTTGGGGTGATTTCAGTTACACATGCACCTTGGGATCCAATAAACATGTGAAATAGTCAACAACAAGTGTCAACATTCAATTTAAGGGACCTGCCATTTGGTCCAGAGGACCTTTCAGGATGCAATGCAGTAGCACATACATGTATGCAATATACACACTTATGAATGCCTGCCATACCCTCAGTGTACAAGCACATGTGCACAGGTAGATGTATGTGCACAAAGCATGCCTGATGGGCAATTCAATCCTTATAGCAACGTACGGTGTCGCATGTGCATTAAAAAGAAAAACCACTCGGCTTACATATCATGGGAACGTCCTCCGAGTCCTTGACTCTGTGAATCTGTTAGGCAATAATGAACATTTAAGTATGTGTGCTTGCCTACACATTTTTGCCTACGTGTATGTGAGTACATGTGTGTTATATGTATGTACATGTACGTGTATGTGAGTACATGTGTGCTATATGTATGTACATGTACGTGTATGTGAGTACATGTGTGCTATATGTATGTACATGTACGTGTATGTGAGTACATGTGTGCTATATGTATGTACATGTACGTGTATGTGAGTACATGTGTGCTATATGTATGTACATGTACGTGTATGTGAGTACATGTGTGCTATATGTATGTACATGTACGTGTATGTGAGTACATGTGTGCTATATGTATGTACATGTACGTGTATGTGAGTACATGTGTGCTATATGTATGTACATGTACGTGTATGTGAGTACATGTGTGCTATATGTATGTACATGTACGTGTATGTGAGTACATGTGTGTAAGTACATGTACGGTGGACATTAGGAGCATCAGGGCATGTACACAGTGCACTTGCTGTCAAGAGAGGTGCAAGCAAAGGAGGACGTACCTGCTCTCGAAACGAGTCAATCTGGTCAAACGTCTTCATGGTGTCGACGGCAAAGACACAGAGGAACCCGTGACCAGTCCTCATGTACTGGGGCCTCATGGCGCTGTACTGCTCCTGACCAGCTGTGTCCAAGATGTCCAGGACACATGTCTCCTCGTCAATCACAACCTGCAGGGGGTGGTATCAAGATTAACCTCCCCAAGCTTTTTTACTATTTGTACTCGCAATAAAAGTGAGGTGATCTAGTACTGTGCAGGTGATCTAGTACTGTGCAGGTGTCAGTGATCTTCAAATGTATTGTGAAGCTGTTGGGGTGTGGTGTGGTGATCAGGTGTGGTGTGGTGTAGTGTGGTGTGGTGTGATGTGGTGTGGTATGGTGTGGTGTGATGTGGTGTGGTGTGTGTGCGCCTTGTAAGTGGAAGTTTCAATCTGTATTCTACATGAGTTGGACTGGGGACCAAACAACTGCCTCTTCAGTCACAACTTTTAAACATCATGGTTCATGAACATAAGATGTCCAAGAACATTCTAAATGCTCAGGCAACCAACGCTGAATGGCACCCAGTGTACTGTGCCATACTACTGTCTATCCCCCAAAGGGTGCACCATCCTAAAATAGCAGCACGTGGAGATGTCAAGTTTGCACAGAGCCCACCTGCCAGCCCACGCAACATGTTGCGTGCAACTCAAAAGATTGAGTAAAATTTCAGTAAAGCACTAGTTTACCGATGGTTTACTGATCTTTTAACCTTACTCATTTGAGTTGCACATATGCATATGTTGCCTAGTTATGGTCACACCCCACAACTCAATCACAAACATACATGCCTATAAAAGCAGCGCAGTGTACACAAGCTCACAAACAGCAACTATCAGTGTACACTAAGTATGTAAACAGCACACCAGTGTACTACAGTACACTATATGTCCTGGAACACGCAAGTACACAAACAAGACATAGGGTACCAGTAATGTACCAACAATGTATTAGAATGTACCAGTAATGTACCAACAATGTATTAGAACGTACCAGTAATGTACCAACAATGTATTAGAACGTACCAGTAATGTACCAACAATGTATTAGAACGTACCAGTAATGCACTAGTCACGTAATGTGGCTTCAAAACTATGCACAATGCAGTATATTGTTACATAGCTCTACTCCAAGGAATTGTTCTCACATTGCTGTGGTGCCGCCAACCACGAGTACAAAAATTTACTGTATTGATCCCCATAAAAAAACAATATTTCCAGGACATATGTAGTCCCAAAAGTCAGTAGGTCACCCCTGTGTAGTTCTCACCAAATTTTAAGTTGTTACTGTTTCCACACAATGGACCTCCCAAAAGTCATAAAAATGCTGCAAATTAGCCTTCACTTTCACCATGTTTTAAAATTATAACAAATGGACCTGTGTACATATAACTATGTGGTTATGGGTACCTGTACAGTGTACTGTATGGTACCCTGTGTATATGGTACTATATGGTATCCTGTATTAAGTAATACATGTATATCACCGCTGTACCATAGACAACACATCCCAATGAAAGGTCCCCTGGACCATAAAAGGTCTTCCAACCTATTTTTTTTTAATAGTGGCTGTTTTGTAACATTATCTGAACTTCATCCAGGTCAATGCAGGCAAGGAAAATAATACTGAAAGGTGGAGGGCAGTTGTTCATTGGGTGGTCATTCAACCATCACCACAGTATGAAAACAGTAGAATAATTTTAAGAAGAGACCTTAAGTCATCTGTTCATGGGAAGAGGACTGAGAGACCTAAAGATCCTTATACGGGGATCCAGACATTAGACAGTGGGACCAGGCATTATATGGGAAGGGCTTAGGCAGTAAATCTATGTGAAGGGCTTAGGCATTAGATGGGAAGGGCTTAGGCATTAGATGGGAAGGCATTAGATGGGAAGGGCTTAGGCAGTAAATCTATGTGAAGGGCTTAGGCATTAGATGGGAAGGGCTTAGGCATTAGATGGGAAGGCATTAGATGGGAAGGGCTTAGGCAGTAAATCTATGTGAAGGGCTTAGGCATTAGATGGGAAGGGCTTAGGCATTAGATGGGAAGGGCTTAGGCATTAGATGTGAAGGGCTTAGGCATTAGATGTGAAGGGCTTAGGCATTAAATGGAAGGGCCTAGGCATTAGATGGGAAGGGCTTAGGCATTAGATGTGAAGGGCTTAGGCATTAGATGGGAAGGGCTTAGGCATTAGATGGGAAGGGCTTAGGCATTAGATGTGAAGGGCTTAGGCATTAAATGGAAGGGCCTAGGCATTAGATGGGAAGGGCTTAGGCATTAGATGTGAAGGGCTTAGGCATTAAATGGAAGGGCTTAGGCATTAGATAGGAAGGGCTTAGGCAGTAGATGGAGATGGGCTAGAAGGGCCTAAATTATACCACCCGATCATAGCCCTACACCTTTAGGCACACTTCCCACCCCTATCATACCTCTCCACTTCTCCCGATCCCCCAAATCATCTACTGGCACTCCACCCCAATCACCTTCCTAATACTGCCTTTTAAATGTGATCTTGGTGCACACCCCCTGCATCCCCATATAGGTACAGACTAAGGTACTGGAGGGTTTTGTTTGGCCCTACACCTCTACCCGGGTATTCTATACTCAAGCTACTTGCTTTGGTCTGTCACATGATTTGTATTGGAACCTTTTAAGGCATCCCTGTCCTGTTGTGTCATCCTGTCTAATACCTAGCCCCCTACATCTAATGCCCTCCCATCTAATCCTTAGCCCCTCCCCTCTAATACCCAGGCCCCTCCCCTCTAATGCCCAGGCCCCTCCTCTCTAATGCCCAGGCCCCTCCCACATAATGCTTAAGGTATTGATAGGGGTGTGAAGTGTGGGTAAGGTATAACATAGGGGTGACTGTAGTCTGCATAAATCTGCAAGAATTCTGCTCTGCTTATGAAACCAAAACTGAGCATTCAAAAACTCCCTAAGTCCCCAAACTTACCTGCTTCTTGTAGGAGTCCTCTATAGTGGGGTCATAATCATTCATAAACTGGTTCTGAACAAGCTGGATAGTCAGGGCACTCTTCCCCACCCCTCCGTCTGGGAGAAGCGAGATAAACAAATCAATAACACATTCAGTTGCTAAGGTAACACAAAGAGACGTGTTTATTGGAGAAGTTAAATTCTAACGCCCTTGCCATATATGCCGTACCCACTTGACACTGAGAGAGGCCGGTTAACAGGGAATAGATCTACTTCGTATTTTGCGCGAACGATCGGGCAACGATCGAGCAATGAAAGGACTGGGGATGAGCTTACTTCAAACCTAAAACCAGTGACCTCCAGTCCCCAAGTCCCTCCTCATCCCATCACTTTCCAGTGCCCCGGTGCATGCTGTAGTTGCCTCCCAATCCGACTAGAACTGACTGAAACCAATAAGGTCACGGTAGCAGTTCCCAACCTTTAAGGTGTACTTATAACTAGCTTTTAATAGCTACCCATAAACCTTTTGACATTTTGGGTTATCAGTGCAATTGATCGTTAACGTAAGAATGGCCATCCAAACTAACGCCCGCCCAAGCAACAAAAAAAAAAAAAACACAAATACATACACACACACACACAGCCGCCCGCCCAAGTGAAAATAGAATATGCCGCCCGCCTCGGTGCTGTAGCAAACTATCTTCGTGCTTATGTGGTAAAATCACGACCATTGTGTGAGTAGAGACACTGCGCAATTGTACACTCACCTCCCACAACTACCAGTTTGTATTCAGTCATCTTCTTTATCGAGCTTATTTAGCCACAGACGATATTTATAGGTCACCCTGGAAGTTCTATTTTTAGGACATATTAGGCACGTGACTCACTTTATATCACTAACCATTTACGGTACGGTACGGCAAATAATAAACTGAGGGACAATAACTTTCAAGGGCTATGCTGATTGCATCACTGAACACAAGCGCAGCATATATAGACCTGCCTTGTGCAGAATACATTTCGATCAGCCACTACCGGTATGAACTTACCATAGAATAATCCTCTGGGAGATGTTTGCTCTCCACTCAGACCCCGTGACGTCCTTTTTATTACTTGGCTCTACATGTACCCCGTGCAATTTCATTTCCGCAGATTTAATGATATATGCTGACCAGGGGGCGTGGTCAAGGTACACAACATAAAGGGGAACTGTATAAAGCGGTCACCTTCAGGCCAACCATTGTAGACAGGTGGCTGCCTAGCCACATCACATACTCATGACTTTAGTTATGTGGCTGGTATTGCAGAGGTGACAGGCCAACTAAGGCAGCTGTTAACTGATTAATGCAGGTTCCCCTGTATCACTTCCTACATTTGCCTGGCTTCAGCAAAACCTTATCCTCCCAAACCTCCACTGTGTAAAAAGGGTTGTTATACGATACTGTATAACACTGCGTATGGAGACATATTGCGTATATAACGTCTCCATACATTGTTATACACATGATATACACAGTGTATAACAACCCTTTTTACATAGTGCTCCATTCTAGTGATCCCACCCATGTCCCCCCCCACACACACACATACACATGCACCCTGATAAATTTCTCGATCCGCATGTGTGTCAGATAGTAAGTTCAGTAGTAGTAGTACATCCTTCTCTTGCTTGTCCATCATTATTCTCTCTCAGCCAATTTCACCATTATATTTAGGACAGCTTAATTATAGCCACTTAGTGTGGTTGGCTGCATAAGTGACTGCAATTAGGGCTATGTACACTGCACCATTAATGGGGCATCTTACAAGAAGCAACATATGCATGTTAAAAAAAAAAACTAAATTGCTGCAGCACTCATGGGCCATCAGTATAGGTTCATGCTTACATATGCATGGAGCACATGAACAACATTGTATGTGGATTGTTACCCTCTGAGGAGCTAGGGCCACACGGGACAATACTCAACTATTAATAGCCAGAGAGGTTTGAGGATCCTTCTTTATACCATATATTATAATGAAACTTGAGCATCTTGCCAAATGAAACAGCAAGTAACTGACTTGAAGTAACTCATTGAATCACATAACGAAGCAGTGGCCTATTTTTAAAATGATAAATAATATCTAGCATCATGAATTAAACTCTGTTGAGGAACTTAAGTACACAATTTTTGGGTCTGTTCCTAACAATCCTTGTGACTGAACTCAGTCATGATGAGATGTGGAACGTTCACATCTATCTGGCTCCCTCTTGTGAGAAGAAGATTACTCTGATGCTAGTACTAAAATGCTAATCCCACCATTATGGGGAAACTGTAAATGGAAGTGAAGCAAAAAGCAACCATGGGTTAGCTCAGAGTACGGACCAGGGTGACACCAGTGTGACTATTTATTTATTGTTGTTATCGTGCACGTACATTGCTGTGCGCTTTGTCTTCGTCCCCAGACCAACTTGACGCGGGTGACCCGCGCTGCGTATTGTTGGGTCTGGAGACGAGTTGAAGGGATTATTTTGCCATGCCAATCGAGTCTATTTTTTCTGGCACATAACTTCCCGAAGCCAAATTCACGCGCTTTCTCTTCGTGGTAATAATGTGTGCTGTATGAAAATAACGCCCTGTAAAGCGCTATTCCCAGCAAGTTGCCTATACCCTAATGCACCTATCCAGTCTGCACCTATCAGCCCCCCCCCCCCCCCCCCCCCCCCCCCACCGGATTTAAAAATTAAATCAAACGCCCCATGGTTGGGGGTTAATAACTGGTCAATTCGCAGCGCCATTTGCTGTTGACCACACCCAATGTCAATCCCCCGTATGCGTGCTGGTAGAAACAATGGTCAAATCCCCCACTACTCTCCTATATGTCCCGGATTGGGGGGAGGGGGGTGGGGGGTGCATAACGGAGAAAATAAAAAAGCTAGTTACCATAGCAACTCTATTGTGGGAGGGGACAATACAATTTTAATAAATGTATACCTATACGTAATATCCTGCAGGCGGATGTTTATTGTAAGGCTTCCAAACTAAGCGTGTGGGAGCTACATGTGTATACATGTATGTAAATTATGTCTGGCGAACATGGTGTGTTTGGACCGAACGCCTCTTTATCTACAAGCACCTCATTTGGCGCCTGTGCACCCTTAACGGGCACATCAAGTAAGTATGGAGGTACGCGCGGAGAGCGTTCACTCGCGCGAACTGATATGAGCCGCGACGATCCTATCGCCTTTCGCGCCTCTGATTGCAGCTGCCGTGCTTGTATAGGATTCTTGCCAGCAACTTATTCTCATTTTGTGTAGTACTGTGCGTGTGCATGTGTGTGTGCAGAGATAACTGTCTGTGCATGTTTAATAGTGTGTATATGTGCATGTGTGTACGCGAATTAATTCAACCGGCAAGCCGCACAGACAGACAATCATAACTCACAGTAGATCTACATGATATGTAGTGTAATACGAAATAAACTCGCACTCATCTCCCTCCCTTGTATCCTCCCGCATGGCGTGTCCCACTTGTAGGGCTGTTTCACTAGGATGCACCGCCATTTGCATGGTGGTGCATGATTGCATTATAACCACACTTTACGGAATGTGTGTGTGTGTGTGTGTGTGTGTGTGTGTGTGTGTGTGTGTGTGTGTGTGTGTGTGTGTGTGTGCATGTGTGTGTGTGTGAGGGAAGAGGGGGTAATGTGTGGACTGTGAGGAGACCCGAAGCTAATGGACGGACTATCCCTGCAGGTGGCAGTACACAGGATGGATGCCATCTCAAGGATCAGCCAGGTATGGGGTTGTCTGTAGATGGTCATGTGATTATCCCTTCACTCTCCCATCATGGGGTACATGACTCCTACAATCCCAACACTAACACTAACAACGCAACGACACCACAACCACCATCTCTGCTGCCGTGTTCTTTTCCATCATTTCAGCACCTCTCCTCCCTTCCTATGATGACATCATCACCGGGCATCCGACCAACGATCTTTCGGACATGATCGAAAACACGTTAAAATCGCATCTCAGCTTGCTTCAAGATGGGCCACACTGCATTGTCCTTCCCACATGGACGGGACCAGGAACCATGCCTCAACCCCAGGACAGTGTTCTGCCTGATGGGCTCCAGTTGGAGATGGGGCAGCTGCTCAGCTTCTCTGCTCTGCCTGATATGTCCTTCAGCACTGCTCCTGGATATGATGCAACAGTGCCTCTGATGGATGCTGGACCCCACTGTGATCTTGTCTCTGGTTTACTTGAGGGCTGTGGTAGCCCCTCCCCTGCACTGGAGGTTAGCTGGTTCTCTCCCATGGGCAGAGCTTGGGGTGGGCTATCAATTTGTCTCATTGTTATGGCACCAGTACCAGGTATTTAATGACATCAGTATGGGGGCAGTAACGTCTTGCTCACCTGACGACTACCCTACCCAAGTCCTCCCTTCTCCCCCTCTCTCCCTCTCCCCTTTCTCTCTCCCCCTCTCTGCCTCTCTCCCTCCCTCCCCTTTCCCTCCTCCAAAGCTGTTATAATGCTGTACATGTTGTGTTCTTGCCTCTGTGTCCCTGGACGTACCATGTGACAATCATGTGACAATCATGTGACAATCATGTGACAATCTGCCCCTCTCACCTGGCAGGTGGCATCAGAAGCTAATAATGGTCCATTACCAGAACTACAGCAGTCTGTACCATTACCACCACCGCCTGAGTTACTACCCCCACCACCCATACCCCCGCCCCCACCACCGTCACTGGAGTTACCCCCACCACCATCACTGGAGTTACCCCCACCCCCACCACCATCACTGGAGCTACCCCCACCCCCACCACCATCACTGGAGCTACCCCCACCCCCACCACCATCACTGGAGCTACCCCCACCCCCACCACCATCACTGGAGCTACCCCCACCCCCACCACCATCACTGGAGCTACCCCTACCCCCACCCCCACCCCCACCCCCACTCATTGATCCTCACCAATCTGGTAAGTTAATACAGAATGGGTTCTTGTTGCTTGTACGAATAGACAATGAAGTAGCCACACGTGTTAGCGTTGTTTGGTGGGCCATCCTTGTTTGTGGAAGAGAGGGTGATAGGAGGGAAGAAATTGAAGGAAAGAGGTTCTTTTTTCCCCTACTTTCCTTCTATTCCCTTATCAGTGGACAACATAAAGCATGCATGTGGCTTCACTACTAATGTTCATCTGATCACCTGACCTACATGTAAATGATATTTGGAAGCTGTACCCACCAGCTAACATATTGAACCAACAATTCCTGCACCAGCTGTTTGTAAAACACTTGGCATGTGAATGTCACCATGGAAACAACTTGACAAGTCATGTTAGAGACAGTGGGGTCTTGTCTGACATGTCTTGAGAAAGAACCTTGTCAAGATGTCATTATGGCACACATTATTGGTGAAGTTAAAACCATGCTGACAGTTAAATTAAAAAAGCTTCAGTACCTAATACATCTGTGATGGTGGTTACTTCATTTCTCATGTGTAACATCATTTTGTATGTGTGGGGGGGGGGGGGGGGGGGGGGGGGGGGAATAAGGTTTTGTTAGGTAGCATGCCACATACCTTTTGGGGTGAGGTGTTGTACTTTGCCACTAGATGTGAACACACATGTCCGCAGCATGTGATGACCTCAAGACGTGCAAATGTGCATACTTACACACATACATGCACACACACACACACACACACACATGCGTAGTGATGCTAATTGCTTGTCCTGACCCCATTACAGTAGGTATCCCACATCAATGATCGAAGCAATCACTTCTCTGTATTCTCACATTCTCAGGTTACTCCACACATATTCATCTGTTGCCATGTGCATGCTGTTGGTAGCTGCCTGTAGTCTCATACCCAGACCCAATTTTGCAGCGGCAGGTGGATTACAGCACCACTAGGGTCTTGTAAAATGCCTAATCATAGTGGTTTTGTGCAGTAAGCAATCAGCCTGATGCCACAATGCTGACATGACATTTTAAGGACAGATACCAGCTGTTTTGAGAGTTTTCACTCAATGTGGTAGAGCTACCGACGCAACAGACACAGTAGTGACTTATCTTAAGTGTTCAAACCAAACACATATGTCGCGCTCTTCCACATAAGATGGTGGCATAGCCCAGCCTTTTGACAGCATGGTGGCATAGCCCAGCCTTTTGATGGCATGGTGGCATAGCCCAGCCTTTTGACAGCATGGTGGCATAGCCCAGCCTTTTGACAGCATGGTGGCATAGCCCAGCCTTTTGACAGCATGGTGGCATAGCCCAGCCTTTTGACAGCATGGTGGCATAGCCCAGCCTTTTGACAGCATGGTGGCATAGCCCAGCCTTTTGACAGCATGGTGGCATAGCCCAGCCTTTTGACAGCATGGTGGCATAGCCCAGCCTTTTGATGGCCTGTATGTTAGGCTGATTACAAAGTGCTGTGTCCCTACCGGTTCATTAACTGCGTGATGTCATAGTCGCTTTGCATTCTGATTGTGTGCCCAAAATCAGGCATACATAATGGTTAGGATTTTTAAGCTATGTAAACCGGTTCTGGGAACAAGACAAGACTAAGCTGCCTGTCAACCATTATACCTGCTCTCCCCTCCACAGTGGGGTCTTTCCACACTGCTGGCATGTCTACTCAGCTTCCAGTTGACGACTTCACAACTAACGGGGTGCCCAGTATGGCTGTTGACAGTGATGTCGACATACTCTCCAACTGTGAGTGCACATCTGACATATCCCCTATAAGGGTGTGGTGTGGTGAATGTGTGCGCATACCATATGTACGTCCAGGTGTGCACACACATGTACACCACACATACACACCACACATACACACATGTACACCACACATACACACCACACATACACACCACACATACACACATGTACACCACACATACACACATGTACACCACACATACACACATGTACACCACACATACACACCACACATGTACACCACACATGTACACCACACATGCACACCACACATACACACATGTACACCACACATACACACCACACATACACACCACACATACACACATGTACACCACATATATACACATGTACACCACACATGTACACCACACATACACACCACACATACACACCAAAATTTGCACGCCTGGATGCTATTGTGGTGCCAGTTGTGCATAGTTTGCCTTTTGTTCCTACACACACGGGCAACAATTGAACAGCAGTCGGTACTGTGTTGTTGTTTCTATACCCTGCATGGTTACCATGGTTACTAAAACACACATCTTGTGACTTGAACGGTTTACTCCCCATCCAGTCACCTGGGTCACCTTTGGTGGCACCTCCCCCTTCAACCTAACCAATGTTTGGACAGTCACAAGCCAGCTACCCCTCCTGGCCGACAATGAGCCAACAGGGGTTACCCCTCCAGCACCAGGTGTGGCCAGCCCTGCCCAACCCTCTGCAGAAGGACCACAACCAACGTCTACTTTAGGGGGTGTGGCCAGTCCTGAGGCCACAGTTAATAACGTTGCACCACTAGTGTCACCTGAGGATGGTAAGGCAATAGGGGGGTGTGCACTGACATGGCACCCGTGAGAGCAGTGTGGACCCTGGGAGTAGTGTGTAGTGTATAGTGTGTAGTGTGGACCCTGGGAGTAGTGTGTAGTGTGTAGTGTGGACCCTGGGAGTAGTGTGTAGTGTGGACCCTGGGAGTAGTGTGTAGTGTGGACCCTGGGAGTAGTGTGTAGTGTGGACCCTGGGAGTAGTGTATAGTGTGGACCCTGGGAGTAGTGTGTAGTGTGGACCCTGGGAGTAGTGTGTAGTGTGGACCCTGGGAGTAGTGTGTAGTGTGGACCCTGGGAGTAGTGTGTAGTGTGTAGTGTGGACCCTGGGAGTAGTGTGTAGTGTGTAGTGTGGACCCTGGGAGTAGTGTGTAGTGTGTAGTGTGGACCCTGGGAGTAGTGTGTAGTGTGGACCCTGGGAGTAGTGTGTAGTGTGTAGTGTGGACCCTGGGAGTAGTGTGTAGTGTGTAGTGTGGACCCTGGAAGTAGTGTGTAGTGTGGACCCTGGGAGTAGTGTGTAGTGTGTAGTGTGGACCCTGGGAGTAGTGTGTAGTGTGTAGTGTGTAGTGTGTAGTGTGGACCCTGGGAATAGTGTGTAGTGTGTAGTGGGGACCCTGGGAGTAGTGTGTAGTGTGTAGTGTGGACCCTGGGAGTAGTGTGTAGTGTGGACCCTGGGAGTAGTGTGTAGTGTGTAGTGTGTAGTGTGGACCCTGGGAATAGTGTGTAGTGTGGACCCTGGGAGTAGTGTGTAGTGTGTAGTGTGGACCCTGGGAGTAGTGTGTAGTGTGTAGTGTGGACCCTGGGAGTAGTGTGTAGTGTGTAGTGTGGACCCTGGGAGTAGTGTGTAGTGTGTAGTGTGGACCCTGGGAGTAGTGTGTAGTGTGTAGTGTGGACCCTGGGAGTAGTGTGTAGTGTGTAGTGTGGACCCTGGGAGTAGTGTGTAGAGTGTGTACATGTAGTGTGAACCCTGGGGATTGTATTAGTTGACCATTCATCTGAAGTAGGACCAATTGGCTGCAACTGTTGAGATGCAGGTGGTAATTAGGACCACACAACATGTAGTGTACACTGAAAATTACCACCTACTCTTAAAGTGACCACCTACTCTTAAAGTGACCACCTACTCTTAAAGTGACTACCTACTCTTAAAGTGACTACCGTCTCTTTTAAAGCTGTGTGCAGATGCGTCACCTTAGCTCTGTACATGTACATGCATCTAATGTCAATGTGTGTATATTTCCAGGTAACTTGGATGTTGAAGTCTATCAGAATGCCAATACTTCTTCACCAGAGCCAGTTGTTGGTAAGCATTGTGCCCAAGCTGAGTTGTTTTGCGTTTTGATTTCAACACAGTCTGATTGTTTTGTGTTTGTTGATTGACAAACTGATATGAGGCTTTCAGTTGTGATCGTTATAAATAATATTGGTTAGCTATCTTGCTGGGGACTGCTTCATGTTGGCCTGAGGACCAGCTGCATGTTGGTAACCATCATTGATAGCAGACAAAACTAGATGTTCCTGAACTTAATTGTTAACCCTGCAGAGACCAACACTGGAACAGCCAATGCCAATGCCACACCCCTTTTTGCTGCACAGGAAGGTAAAACCATAGATATTAAAGTAAGGGGATTGGAAACGGATCAATGAATCTAATTAGTCACGTACAGTCCTTGTTACGCCTACAATTAAAAATTCATATCGTATTCAGCAGCTGTTTTATGGACTATAGGGACCGAGACGTCAGGATCACAGGTTCACGTCTTTGCGAATGGTATATGGACAAGCAAAGCCTGGTACCCAAAGCCTTTGTTTTCCAGTCATACTTTCTTCTACACACTCGTAGTGTCTTATACCCATTGCTTAAAAAATAATCAAAAATCGATAAATGCTTCTCTCCTTAGCTTCGTTACCTCTCCTAAGGCGATACGGTTAATGGGAAAATGACAGCCAATAGGCACGTAGCACACTGTGCACATCTATAATATGCAACGTTTAGCGCGCCAGCACATTTAGAATCGTAGAAAAAGGTACAGTGCCAAAGTAACTCCATTTACGCTTCTTACGTACTAGAATGGAGGTTGCGAACAAAGGAACAGTCCTCCGTACACAAAATTAAGGAAAGGCATACAGATATGACCTACCAACGACGTAGTAGTAACAGAGTCGCGCTGGGATGAACTGGTCAAAAATAAAAGGTACAGTCCGTAACCGAGTCGCGTAAGGTACTAGAAAATCGCGTTCAGCAAGCAAACAATAAGAGCAAGGAGCCGTGCCAGTTAAAGAATGGCTTACAGACACGTAGGAAGATGTAATATGACGTTTTAGGACGAAAACAAATCCCACAGTAGCAGCAGATTTCAAGTCTTCATTGGTTTAAGGGTAATAATAACCGTGTCAAGGAGTGTACGTGTACAATCATGCGCTCACGTGATGCGTTTCCAATCCCCTTACTTAAATATCTATGGTAAAACTTGCATTTTGTGTTTTCTATGATAAGAATTTTTTCTATTTAGAGCATATGACAAGGCCTAATGATGATATCATATATGAAGATGTAGAACCACTAGGAGGTTAGAACACAATTTTGTGTATGCCAACAGCCACAAACACACATATACACACACACACATACACACACACACACACACACACACACACACACACACACACACACACACACACACACACACACACACGGTGATTCCACACATGCAAAGCTTAGGTAGCTCTGTCACAGTGATAGTGTACATGTAAGACTGCTTAGGTAGAGATAAGTGTACAGTGTTGAATCAAAGCTTGCTAAGCCTGCATGAGCATTCCTGTAAAAACACACAATTCCATGCCTGTCACAATCCCATGCCTGCCCGAACATGCCTAGCCACATGAGCCATTGGAAGAGAGCATTACACAAAATGGATTGAGAGGTAATCACATGTGCATCTGCCAGTTACATGTCTTGCTAGGAAGCCAATAACGCCCACGTTATAGCATGCACAGGAGTAATTGATTCTTTTACCTCATGAGCTGCTTATCGATGAACTGAATTCTGCTAGATAGCAGCGGTTGGTGTGTGATACATGTGCATGTATATGTGTATGTGTTTGTGTATGAATACATGTGTAATGTACTGTGTGTCATGTGTGCACCCTTAGGCTCCTTGATCCCTGGTGATGAAATCTATCACAATATTGGTGCATCTCCAGAACCATCTGTTGGTAAGAGCTAGGTGTTTGGGGCTGCATGACAGCTGTGTTATATCTAAGCTGGTTATTGTGCTATGCAATTAACCTGTAAGTCAAAGGTAACTGGCATGGGGTACACAAAGGTATTTAAAAAAATATAAATAAAATAAATTAAATTCATTCCTGATATGTTGGGTGTTTGTTGGGGAATAGGATTCAAGCTTATTTGTAATGTTACATTTATGTAGCCCACGGCTTTACATTTATGTAGCCCACGGCTTTATATTCTGCAGAGCGCAATACATGTAGTTAAATTTTCATACCCGACAACTGTCTGGTGTGTACAACATTAGTGGAAGGCGTTGGTGTAGTAAATAAATACCCTGGGCCTTATGTGAACAATATTTAGTAGTAGGTGTTATGGTAATACCCTGGGCCTTACATGAGCAATTTGTACACATGTCATGATAACCATTTCCAGGAGATGCCCTTAACCCTGCCACAACCCCTGCCGATGTTATTACCAATGTGGTGCCACCTGCACCATCATCAGAGGGTGAGTGATAGAGTCAGTGGGTGGGATGGAGTGGGTGTAAACTTGTGATGGAGTGTGTGTGATGGATGGTTATATATTTAGGTGTGCTGGTGAGCCATACGGATGATGTCGTGTACGAAGATGTCTACAGAACTTCACAGGAAGCAGTTGGTGAGGGCGCACACATGAAAACCACACATGTGCACACACCACACACCATGCACACACCACACACACCATGCACACACCACACACACACCACATGCACACACACATGCACACCATGCACACACACCACACATGCACACCACAAGCGCACCACATGCGCACCACATGCACATCACATGCACACACCACATACACACCACATGCACATCACATGCACACACCACATACACATGTCACATGTACATTATCCACCCACTGGCATCACACAGATCACCCCTTGATGGGTGGAGTCACAGCAGATGTCACCTCCACCAATGCAGCTGGCACACATTCTCCTGAAGTGATTGGTACGTTCTTGTGTACTGCACTTCTGTAGGTGTATGTGTACTTGTGGGTGTGTGTACAAAATGTGTACTGGCCAGCCAACCAGCTGTGATGTTAAACTTTTTAGCATGCATGTATTGCATGTGGACACAAGGGGGCATATTGCATGTGGACACGAGGGGGCATATTGCATGTGGACACAAGGGGGCATATTGCATGTGGACACAAGGGGGCATATTGCATGCGGACACAAGGGGGCATATTGCATGTGGACACAAGGGGGCATATTGCATGTGGACACAAGGGCGCATATTGCATGTGGACACAAGGGCGCATATTGCATGTGGACACAAGGGGGCATATTGCATGTGGACACAAGGGCATGTGGACACAAGGGGGCATATTGCATGTGGACACAAGGGGGCATATTGCATGTGGACACAAGGGGGCATATTGCATGTGGACACAAGGGGGCATATTGCATGTGGACACAAGGGGGCATATTGCATGTGAACACAAGGGGGCATATTGCATGTGAACACAAGGGGGCATATTGCATGTGGACACAAGGGGGCATATTGCATGTGGACACAAGGAGGCATATTGCATGTGGACACAAGGGGGCATATTGCATGTGGACACAAGGGGGCGGCATAACCAGGTTTTCAGAGTGAAATGGATTGGCTAGAGTAAGGGGGTGGGGGTTGGGGGCGGGGTACTCCCACCCAGCCATGGCATTGTAAGCTCCCCCGTTGCAACCTTCATGCTTCATAAGACACAAAACATGGCATAATTGCATAGGACACGCTAGCAACAAATAGAATAGTAAATACAGCAAGTATTACCAGCTGCTTCACACTTCCATTGATTTAATTAACGTACTATATTTTAGTATGCATACTTAACGAACCATACTTTATGGGGGATGGGGGGGAGGGGGGGTTATATTTCCTACATGTACTCCATCCCATACCCCACATCACAGGATAAAGTGCTGCATATGTGTGAGATTGTATCTGATTCTAGTTTATCCAATTTAGAAAGTTGCTGCCTCTAACCCTTCACCCTTAATGTTAACCCATTAACCCTCACCCTTAACGTTAACCATCACCCTTAACCCTCACCCTTAACTTTAACCCTTCACCCTTAACTTTAACCCTCACCCTTAACATTAACCCTTACCCTTAACTTTAACCTTCACCCTTAACTTTAACTCTTCACCCTTAACTTTAACCCTTCACCCTTAACTTTAACCCTCATCCTTAACTTTAACCCTTCACCCTTAACTTTAACCCTTCACCCTTAACTTTAACCCTTCACTTTAACCCTTCACCCTTAACTTTAACCCTTCACCCTTAACTTTAACCTTCACCCTTAACTTTAACCCTTCACTCTTAACTTTAACCCTCCACCCTAACCACACCTGATGCCAAGCAGTGTTAAGATCTTGCCCTGACAAGTGAATAGCATAAAAGTGGTCAACTTGATATACATGGTAGCCCCATTGTTTATAGACCTGTGGTGTTCTTATAAGGTGTGTTGTGATATGATTCATCACTCAGATGGTGGCACCCTGATGAATCCTGATGACATAGCCCTTCATCCAACTGGTGAGAACATAACCTAGGTAACATAACCTAGGTAACATAACCTAGGTAACATAACCTAGGTAACATAACCTAGGTAACATAACCTAGGTAACATAACCTAGGTAACGTAACCTAGGTAACGTAACCTAGGTAACATAACCTAGGTAACATAATGCAGTAGGGTGCTATGGTGAGGAGTGGTGAGGGAGGAGCCATCCCCGTTATACTGACACCTTCTACTCAGGAGGCTATTGGGCAGGGTCTGGGTACTTTGTGGGTGGCAGCCCCAACCTTGCCTTCACCCCCAACATTCCAGACATGGACAGCAGTGCTGGTAAGTATGTGTGTGTGTGTGTGTGTGTGTGTGTGTGTGTGTGTGTGTGTGTGTGTGTGTGTGTGTGTGTGTGTGTGTGTGTGTGTGTGTGTGTGTGTGTGTGTGTGTGTGTGTGTGTGTGTGTGTGTGTGTGTGTGTGTGTGTGTGTGTGTGTGTGTGTGTGAGTGTGTGTGCATGTGTTTATGTGTACAATGTTGGGGGGGGGGGGGGGTTTGTATCTCACTACAAATGCTATTTCTTATCCACAGTAGCTGATGGTCCTCGTCGTCCTGGCAGAAGACAGAGGAGGTCTGCCCTGTACACAAAGCTGAGATCTACCACTGAGTCCTATGTCTCCTGTAACCTTCACACTGTGTTGCTGAAGAGCAGAACTCCAGGATGTCCACTATGTAAGGGTCTGTGTACATCACTATGTAAGGGTCTGTGTACATCACTATGTATGGGTCTGTGTACATCACTACAGTATGTAAGGGTCTGTGTACATCACTATGTATGGGTCTGTGTACATCACTACAGTATGTAAGGGTCTGTGTACATCACTATGTATGGGTCTGTGTACACCACTATGTATGGGTCTTTGTACATCACTATGTATGGGTATGTGTACACCACTATGTATGGGTCTGTGTACATCACTATGTATGGGTCTGTGTACACCACTATGTATGGGTCTGTGTACACCACTATGTATGGGTCTGTGTACACCACTATGTATGGGTCTGTCTACACCACTATGTATGGGTCTGTGTACATCACTATGTATGGGTCTGTGTACACCACTATGTATGGGTCTGTGTACACCACTATGTATGGGTCTGTCTACATCACTATGTATGGGTCTGTGTACATCACTATGTATGGGTCTGTGTACATCACTATGTATGGGTCTGTGTACATCACTATGTATGGGTCTGTGTACATCACTATGTATGGGTCTCACTCTGTCTACATCACTATGTAAGTCTCCCACTGGCTTATAACCATTATTCTTACCTACATGTACATGTAGTATGTGGTGGAATACAGGTGACTTGCTACCTGGCTTTGCCAATTGCTATGATTGTTGCAGGTAGGTATGCACATACATTTGTATATGCATGTGTGTACTTTCAGTCTTTGTGTGTATGAATATATTGTATGTATGTATGTATGTACGTATGTATGTATGTATGTATGTATGTATGCATGTATGTATGTATGTATGTATGTATGTATGTATGTATGTATGTATGTATGTATGTATGTATGTATGTATGTATGTATGTATGTATGTATGTATGTATGTATGTATGTATGTATGTATGTATGTATGTATGTATGTATGTATGTATGTATGTATGTATGTATGTATGTATGTGTGTGTGTGTGTGTGTGTGTACAGGATGTGAGCACTTTATTTGTGAGCTATTATGCTATAAAATGATGCACATTGAGTATGATTGGAGGGAGGTTATAAGAGAGCCCTGGGCAGCTCTATAGAACATAGCAATCGATTATGGTCTTTTCCTTGCAGGCGTAATGTTTGACTCCCACCCATGCACTGCACAAAGACTCATTCCTCCATACCTGATTGTTGGGGGAGTATTCCTGGCTATCATGGTGTGCCTAAAGATGGCTGGCTGCCTGTTGACCTGTTGCCGTAACAGACGCTTGCTCTACATGGAGAGGGGCGGAGACAGGAGTGCCCTGGGCATCTGTGCCGTTGAGGTCTTCTGTCTATGCACCCTGCTCATCAACATTCTACTTTTGGGTCTGGGCGCATACTACATTATGAAAGACATTCACTCTGACATTGGTATGCTCTGTCCGAACCAACATAACTGGATGTACCTCTACTATGCTTCAGCAGTTGCCGTGCTGCTGCAGCCTTCTTTGTATTACTGTTCTTCCCTTCTGGTGTGTTGTGCGTATACATGTTCCCATTGTGCAGACAATCCACTCTGCTAATACCCTCCTCCTCCTCCCTTCAATGCCACCAGCGGTTTGTGCATATGTTTGTGTGTGTGTTTGTGTGTTATTCGCAGACATAATATTTTTGTATTAAAATATTCAACCAAACAAGCAATGATACTGACATATGCATAGGCTAGTTACCGTTGTACTCTTGGACACACATACACCCAGGCATACACATACACCCAGGCATACACATACACACAACTATACATAAATACATTATTCACAGCACAAAATTAAACCATGTCTAATTATCCAGCATATCCACAGGTGTTCCACAATCAAGGAAAGACTATAAAAAATGCACATTATTAGTTTGTTGACACACTTTTTAGAAGCTTACTAAGTAGGACTATGAAAGTAATTTCCCCACTAAAGGGTGCAAAGATATAAGCATAATATATATTTTGTAGTGCCTACACTATTCACTGTAATGTGTAGAATGTACATGTAACAAAAAAGCAATCACTGTTTGCAGACAGACTTCAATCATTGCTCCCTGCGCACAGGGAACCAAAATTGAAAGCAGTTTGGCTTGACCCCGGCAGAGCAAGCAAGGATTTGAAATTTTGACGAAATATAATCTTCAAGATGGTGTTCGATATCTGGAGTAGCTCTTGCAATAAAAGTACACTTATGACTTAGAACTGCATTAGGCTGGATGGGGTTGAATTACTCCTACTTGCAGTAATATTGATTATCTCGTCCCCAGCAATGTAATAAAAGAACATCACTGCACATTCCTAATATGCAGTTCATGTAGTTTATTGTTTACATGCCTTATTACATAATTTTGCATGTGATTATACATGTATCTGTGTCATTGACTTTTTTTTTTTGTAAAGTAGAAAAGATTTAAAAGCCTGATCTCTTAACAAGTTAATGCATGCCTGTAATAGAAACACGAATACAATGTGATGAAGCATATAGCTGTGCCAGATTTGTAGATTGTCTCTAGACATACCTCATCGTTATAACTGAAATGGATAACATGCTGCCAATGCAGTGTATGCAGGCTTTGCTGCATGTATGAGCTGTGCAAATGTCTGAACTGAGTACCAGAGCATGCACGATGGTTTATTTAAAACATAATACCACAGAGTTAATGAGAATTGAACAAGTCATGTAGGATTTGCCCGAAGGTTTAATTGTGCGTGCACTGTGTAGAAAGGTGTTGATGTTATTCCACTGTCAATGGTACCAGAAGGTGCTGATGTTACCCCATTGTCAAGGGTGCCAGAAGGTGCTGATGTTACCCCATTGCCAAGGGTGCCAGAAGGTGCTGATGTTACCCTATTGTCAAGGGTGCCAGAAATAGTGACAATACTTTTGGTTGTTGCTGTTGGCCTGGGGACTACATCTTGGAGATTTGAAGTTGATGTTGAGAGCGTGCATGTGGTACTTGAAACAGGTGCAGGCTCTGTAGAAGGACAAGGAACTAAGCATGTGTACGTACATATGAGTTAATGTACATTTTCACATCCATACTGACATGTGCATAAGGTCTAAAATCTATGCATGCTTCTAACTTACCTACGCGCACCATTACACCGTCTGTGTACGCTGTCCTATCCACATCCATGCAATGGGCAACTAGCATCAGCCTTCCAGTCGTCACAGTGATGTAAATATATAAACCGCCATTTCCGCTTGTAAGATTTAGCTCAGCTCTGGCTGTCTTTGAGCTGGTGTCAAGGCTCTTCGAGTACACTAGACAGGGCAGTGTGCAGCCCTTGAGAGGTGTGGCATAGTCCAGCAGGTACAACACCCAGCGGGAACAGGGCTGAGTGCAGGAGAAGTTGTAGACAGTTGTAAGATCACCCGGCTGAGAGGCAACGCTGCAGCTATTGCTTGCTGAAGCTGTTGGGGGGAATTAATGTACGCGGTAGCATAAACGAACAACTCGTACATACCACGATATGTTGCCAACGAGAGTCCTACCACAACAATCGTTCTCATTGCACTAACCAGCAGGATGCCACGGTCGGTATCCATACCGCTGACAGCGCGGCCCATCCAAATACAGTATAGCTATTTCACTGAGAATTTTGTTATTAAATTAGATCAATTGCAGTGGTATTCGAACCAATTGAACTAACGTCCCACATTGAAAACCACCTTTTTAAAAAGTTGGTTTAGTAGCTTAATGAATACTACACCGCATCTGCGTACACACAAGTCTCGGATGCCAGACATGATGGAACTTACAATTAATTCGCAGAATGCATAAGGCACATAGCCAGCACCGCACTGAACAACACTTGGAAATGTATACGTTGTAACAGTTTCACCATGCGCACGCATGCATGCATATTGTACGAATACAACATGCATGTTTTATTCCAAAATGCAAAAACCGTTAACAGCGCGTGACATGTGGCCAAATAAGGCAAATTCAAGGTTTCGATATAGCTGGACGATGCAACTGTCATTAAAACTAGCTTTTTACATCCCCTAAGCCTAATACATTCAACCGTTTTATTATCTCAACTGAAGAGAAAACCATTCAACCATGACGTGTAAGGCGCAGTGGGCCGGGTGCATGGTGGATCCAGGGCCCGAGTGGGAACAAACGAACTTACACAGCGCGCATGCGCGTTATAATAGATACTAATACTATGGCGTAATGCATGTAATTGTGCATGCAAAAAAAAAAAAAAAAAGTTATTCATATATGAAAACCGATTTCGTAACGGCTGAAACAAATTGCAGCAACTGTAATGAGATGCCATTGAAACATACAAATTGTACGCTCGAGCCATATAGTGATTAAATTATACACTGATGCATACAACAGGCAATACCGGTATTAAAGATGCACGGATCGAAACCGGAACTGAAGCAATAGGCTTATAGGCAACAATTGGAACTGGAAAGAACACGCTAGATAAAATCGCATGGCCCGCCGCCGGGCTACAATATTAAATACATACGGAGTGCCGGCTCGCAATAAAGTAATTGAAAGGCACCGGGCTATAATATTTTATCGCAACAACGAAAAGTCACACCTCGCAACAACGAAAATAACTTAAGGCTGTTAGTGAACATAGCGCAACCATACCGCTTTGATCTGCTGGACCTGCCTTCACCATGAACACCAACAGCTACGTGAATATGT
>OX442434.1:945602-960602 GCA_949361645.1 Spongilla lacustris | reverse complement strand
CCCACAATGCAAACTATACCACTTTTATTGTGTGTGTCAAGGGTTTTTTTTTGCCATGAAATGTTCGTGAATTAGGACACAACACATGATTTAATCAATGTATACATGTACGTAATGATTTGTATTATACGTGAATACAATCTTGTTGTACCAGGAACTTAGCTATGTGTATCATTGAAATTGCCATTAAATCCAAGAGTGTTTGAATGTTCTGTCTAGCGTGCATACATGTAGTCACTGTGCGGTCCTTAAAATAGGATAGGTTCCACTTAATTAGCCACTGTCCCATTGCCGTGTTATATGTGCAGGTGTCTGTATGTGTGTGCATGGTTAAAGGTTGTGAAGTTGTCATACTCAATAAACACAAGAATAAGCTATGAACTATGTGGGTGTGGTTAGGACTAAACATGAGTACACATGAGTACTAGTAGTGTCTTTGCAGCTAACAGATGTCGATACATACATGTTGTCACCGATGTATAAACGAGGTGAAACTCATACACACATATAAGCCTTACCTGTAGTGTCTGTATTTTAACGCTTCCAAGGTTTTTTTAAAGGAAGGCCAGCATGGGCTGTGTGTGTTTAGTTTACATACGTGTAGATAGCCGCTGTGGGCGCTCCAAGGTATGCAATGGTGTGCAGGAGTATGCAAAAGTGTGGCGGTGTGATATAGGATTCATGGTTGTTCAGCGATGCATTGTGGACGTATTTATGTCCATGTGTGTATATGTGTGTATTTGTGTGTGTATGTGTGTATGTGTATATATGTGTGTAGTGTGTGTGTGTAATTTGTGATATCAGACTTTCTGCTCTACACACAGCGACCATTTTCCTCACATCCATGGTGTCTGCACTTACCAGTCTCTTCATGACAAGACGAAATCTCCAGCAGCTACACGACATTGTGAAACATTCCAGTTTAGTGACTGTTATGCGAAATGGAAGAGGTATGTGATCCACTGAACATGTTCAGCCAGGTCTGAAAAGGGGTGTGTTTGTATCACTATTGTTCCTGCCACTCTCCTCCCTCCACCTCTCTGTCTCCCTCTCCCTCCAACTACTCTCCCCTCACTCTCCCTCTGTGATAGAATTATCTGATGTTCCCAGTGAGAGCTTGGTCCCTGGTGACATACTGGTGATCCCATCAACAGGCATGACCATGCCATGTGATGCCGCCCTCCTCACAGGAACTGCGATTGTGAACGAGGCCTCCCTCACAGGTGTGTAGCAGCAGTTCTGCTGTTACTTAGGTGCACGCTCTTCAGCTGATTGAGGCGAATTCACGGCAAAAACCATATACAAATCTGCTTCAGCTATAACATATATCAATGGCCCGGTCATGGTGTAGTGCTAATGCATACATGTTCATTTGTGGGCTTTTATTGCAGTACATAAATTGGAATAGGTAATCGGTAATCTACTGTACTAACAATGCACTTATAAGGTGCTCTTTAAAAAAAATGCTAAGTGAGAATCTTGCAAGGCCTTTAGGACATCTTGTGTAGCTGAAAAAAGCAGTACAACTTCTTTTGGCATGTTTGGCGAGATATCAATGATCTGGAGGCACATGATACGAAGTTGGACCCAAGTATCACTTTTTGTTCAAAAAGTTACATTCAACCAAATCAACCTAGTTACAATTCAAATTATTGTGCATATAAGTTGACTAGTTTAGTGGTGTCATGATTCGGGAGCTATGCTTTTGCTTCAGGGTTTTGAGCATGTGATATGTTCCTTCTCTCTCCCCCCTCCTCCTCCTCCTCCTCTCCCTCTCACGTGTAGGTGAGAGTATTCCAGTGACCAAGACCCAGCTGCCTCAGAGCCAGGATATGTACAGACCTGACAGGTTCAAGAGACATACGCTCTTTGGGGGCACACATGTGATCCAGACGAGGTTCTATAGCAACTCAAAAGTATTGGCTGTCGTGGTGAACACATGTGAGGAACATTGCTTATTTTAATATGGCTTGCGGGATACTGATGGTACTTGTGTTTTCCACCTCTTCCTCCTCCCCCTCCCCTTTTTTCTTTCTCAGCCTTTCTGACATCCAAGGGGAACATGGTTCGGTCCATACTGTATCCAAAGCCACTCACCTTGAAGTTCTATGCTGATGCCTTCAAGTTCCTTGGATTCCTGTCACTGTTGGGTATGTGCGGGATCCCTCTATATTACCTCATTTCTCCATCACTCTCCACTCCTGCATCACTCTCCATATGATTGCTCCACCCCTCTCCACCACTCCACCCCTCTCCACCCCTCTCCATCATTTTCTAACACTCCTCCCCACCCCTCTTTACTATCCCCTTTGCACCAGCAATCATCATTCTTTAAAGGTCCATCTGTAGGCTAAGAGCATTGCAAACATTTAAATTTCAAAATTGCACTTACAGCACCTTTTTATTTCAACAACTAGTACTAACTAGTATTGATAACTAGTACTACATTGTTGTCATTGTAGGTCACACATACACACATACACACATACACACATACACACACACACATACACACATACTCACATACATACACACACACATACACACACACACATACACATACACACACATACACACACACACACACACATACACACACACTGCTAGCACAGCATTGGAGTATTAATGAGAATTTATTCCCCTTGGGTCTTTCTGAAATCCATTTGGTTACTGTCAAAGATCATGTGCACTGAGTTTCCTGTGCTTCCCCCTTGTGTACACTAGAGCTGCAAGTTACTCTTTATTCTCCCTCAGGATTAGGTGGGTTCATCTACACCGTTATCATCGATGCTGAACCTTATGGTCCCGTGCTGACAATCGTCAGGGGGTTTGATATCGTCACCACCATTGTCCCCCCTGCCCTGGTGGCTGCCCTCACAGTGGGTCAGGTGTATGCCGTCTTCAGACTGAAGAGGCGCCAGATATACTGCATCAGTCCTCAACGGTATTTCATGGGACTGGGAAGGAGAACCTGATATTAAGGGTCTGATTAGGATTATTGAATCTTTAGCCTTCCTATATGGCACATGTACATAATAACATATACCACATACATGTGCAACTCACACACTCCTCACCTATACTTGTACATGTACATGTATGTGCACGCAACACACACCACACATGCACACACACAAACACACACAACATACACACCACACATACACACACACACACACACACACACACACACACACACACACACACACACACACACACACACACACACACACACACACACACACACACACACACACACACACACACACACACACACACACACAGAGTCAACCTGTGTGGCAAGATCAAGTGTGCCTGCTTTGACAAGACTGGTACCCTCACAGAAGAGAGTCTCAACATGAAAAATGTCGTGATGGCCCAGGATGGAGTGTTAGCCCTTGACCCTGCCCACCTAGCTGCATCCTGTTTATGTATTCCAATTGGTGCCCAGGTTCCTCCCTTCGACTGACAACCCAGCATCCCTCCCTCATGGCATTCTGCTTCACGCCATGGCAACCTGCCACTCCCTCACCATCATCAATAACGAGCTCGTGGGAGATCCCCTCGATGTCAAGATGTTTAACAGTACTGGCTGGGTATGTCCCTGTGATTTATCGTAATCATTCCATTCCACCACTGCTCTCCTGTCTCCTCCCCAGTCCTTGGAGGAACCAGGAGAGGACACAAGCAGATTTGATGTGGTCACACCCACTGTTGTCAGGTCTCAATCTAGTGGGGACCCTATGGAACTGGGCATCATCAGGCAGTTCACATTCTCATCAGAGCTTCAGGTGCGTTGTTGAGACTGCAGGGGTTCAATAAGGGTTTGAACACTGTGATCTTGATGTCATTTTGGTGTTGTTCCATGTACTGCTCCATATGGTCATGATTGGATTATCCCAGTCACAGGTGGTCACATCATATTCCAAAGGTTTTTGAGCCATGTACTGCACAACCAAAAACGTGTGTGTGACATATATAAGTTTTGAGGTTTAGAGGTATAAATGACGTGTTGTGTGTGAGAGAGAGATACCATCAACTTACCTGCTTTTCCAATGTTTCTACTCTTGTGATGCTATATGCATGTAACATACATGTTGTGTACATGTAGCACTGTACATTTTGTCCTGTATCTGTACTGTATCAGTATATGTTCAGTACAGATGTGCATGCATACTCGTGCACTGTACGCACGAATGTGCTGGTGATGTCATCATTATGGCATCTTATTGAAGTATAAATGTATGAGTGTGCTGACGATGTCATCATTATGGCATCTTATTGAAGTATAAATGTATGAGTGTGCGGATGATGTCATCATTATGGCATCTTATTATAGCATATGAGTGTGCTGGTGATGTCATCATTATGGCATCTTATTAATATGAGTGTGCTGGTGATGTAATCATTATGGCATCTTATTATAGCATATGAGTGTCATCATTATGGCATCTTATAGCATATGAGTGTGCTGATGTCATCATTGTGGCATCTTATAGCATATGGGTGTGCTGATGATGTCATCATTATGGCATCTTATAGCATATGAATGTACTGATGATGTCATCATTATGGCATCTTATTAATGAGTGTGCTGGTGATATCATCATTATGAATATGAGTGTGCTGGTGATGTAATCATTATGGCATCTTATTATAGCATATGAGTGTGCTGATGATGTCATCATTATAGCATCTTATAGCATATGGGTGTGCTGATGATGTCATCATTATGGCATCTTATTATAGCATATGAGTGTGCTGGTGATGTCATCATTATGGCATCTTATTAATATGAGTGTGCTGGTGATGTCATCATTATGGCATCTTATTATAGCATATGAGTGTGCTGATGATGTCATCATTATGGCATCTTGTTATAGCGTATGAGTGTACTGGTGAAGAACCTGGCTTCAAAGGACTCCAAAACTGTGCTGGTGTATGCCAAGGGAGCTCCAGAGAAGATAGCTGAACTGTGCAGGCCCGAAACAGGTGTGCAATTATTATGATGTAGAATTTTTGCCTAAGGAAAGGAAGCAATACAATGGTTCAAAATTGTGTACATGTGCAATCATGTGCCCCATCAGTTACATATCATGTGCTCATCAGTTACATATCATGTGCCCCATCAGTTACATATCATGTGCCCATCAGTTACATATCATGTGCCCATCAGTTACATATCATGTGCCCATCAGTTACATATCATGTGCCCCATCAGTTACATATCATGTGCCCATCAGTTACATATCATGTGCCCATCAGTTACATATCATGTGCCCATCAGTTACATATCATGTGCCCATCAGTTACATATCATGTGCCCCATCAGTTACATATCATGTGCCCATCAGTTACATATCATGTGCCCATCAGTTACATATCATGTGCCCATCAGTTACATATCATGTGCCCATCAGTTACATATCATGTGCCCATCAGTTACATATCATGTGCCCATCAGTTACATATCATGTGCCCCATCAGTTACATATCATGTGCCCATCAGTTACATATCATGTACCCCATCAGTTACATATCATGTGCCCATCAGTTACATATTTTTTGTCCGTATTCCATGCAGTACCACAAAACTTCCACAAAATCTTGCGGTCATTGACTGAGGATGGTCTGAGGGTCATAGCTGTTGGCCATCGTACCATGCAGCTATCCTGGCACAAGTCTGAAAGGATTGAAAGGTGAGAATTAGTGGGGTGATGGTGTGATGATGTGATGGTGTGAGTGTGTAGGGCCACTGGTGATGGTGTGGTGATGGTGCAGTGGGGGAAGTTCAAATTTCTGATCATCCACAACCCACACACATGTTTCTCAACACCATTGAACACATTACTGGTTATTCATTATGTGCTTGCTAAGTAGATTAAAATAATGTACTACAAACAGACAATCCAGCCCTATTAATAACCCAACAGAATGATGTTGGAGAAATGGTATTAGTGGTTGATGGATTGCAGAACTGATGAAAACTGCAACACACACCCCATTGGCTAACATGTACTCGATATGACTTCCTGCTTCCTCAACCCACCAATAGTATGGCATCTAATTGCCGCATAATGCATGCTTCATTTGCAGCTGTTTTAAAAACACACCATTGAGGTTAATTAAAAATTATACACCCGTGAATAATATATGAACATATAGCTGAAGTTGCTTGGGAAATACTTCCACCTCTGCTTCTGAACTGTGAAGGGTGCAATGAGTGAAGTGTGAGGGTGCAATGAGTGAAGTGTGAGGATGCAATGAGTGAAGTGTGAGGGTGCAATGAGTGAAGTGTGAGGGTGCAATGAGTGAAGTGTGAGGATGCAATGAGTGAAGTGTGAGGGTGCAATGAGTGAAGTGTGAGGGTGCAATGAGTGAAGTGTGAGGGTGTAATGAGTGAAGTGTGAGGGTGCAATGAGTGAACTGTGAAGGGTGCAATGAGTGAAGTGTGAGGATGCAATGAGTGAAGTGTGAGGGTGTAATGAGTGAAGTGTGAGGGTGCAATGAGTGAAGTGTGAGGGTGCAATGAGTGAAGTGTGAGGATGCAATGAGTGAAGTGTGAGGGTGCAATGAGTGAAGTGTGAGGGTGCAATGAGTGAAGTGTGAGGGTGTAATGAGTGAAGTGTGAGGGTGTAATGAGTGAAGTGTGAGGATGCAATGAGTGAAGTGTGAGGGTGTAATGAGTGAAGTGTGAGGGTGCAATGAGTGAAGTGTGGGGATGCAATGAGTGAAGTGTGAGGGTGCAATGAGTGAAGTGTGAGGATGCAATGAGTGAAGTGTGGGGGTGCAATGAGTGAAGTGTGAGGGTGCAATGAGTGAAGTGTGAGGGTGCAATGAGTGAAGTGTGAGGGTGTAATGAGTGAAGTGTGAGGGTGTAATGAGTGAAGTGTGAGGGTGCAATGAGTGAAGTGTGGGGATGCAATGAGTGAAGTGTGAGGGTGCAATGAGTGAAGTGTGAGGGTGCAATGAGTGAAGTGTGAGGGTGCAATGAGTGAAGTGTGAGGGTGCAATGAGTGAAGTGTGAGGATGCAATGAGTGAAGTGTGAGGATGCAATCTACACAGGTGGTTGAGCACTGCTGCATGAGACACTGATTTTGACCCCTCAGGGAGGACATTGAACATGACCTTATCTTTGGTGGGCTTATCGCCATGGAGAATACCCTCAAGCCTGAGACCACACCCGTCATTAAGATCCTGAAGAATGCCAACATTAGGGTTGTTATGATAACTGGTAAGCTGCAGCCGTTGTACCTCCAATAGAAGTAGCATGCTTGCTATTGTGTCTTAGATGACAGTTAATAACCTGAGATGAAATAACCTGAGATGAAATAACCTGAGATGAAATATTATACACTTACATATAGCAGTCATTGGTATTTTAAGATACCTTTACTGTTCCCTTTCTGTCCCTCTGTCCCTCTGTCTCCCCTCCCCCATCCCTCCCTTCCCTCCCCTCCCCCGTCCCTCCCCTCCCTCATCCCTCCCTTCCCTCCCCTCCCCCATCCCTCCCTTCCATCCCCTCCCCCATCCTTCCCTCCCCTCCCCATCCTTCCCTCCCCTCCCCATCCTTCCCTCCCCTCCCCCATCCTTCCCTCCCCTCCCCCATCCTTCCCTCCCCTCCCCCATCCTTCCCACCCCTCCCTCATCCTTCCCTCCCCTCCCCCTTCCCTCCCCTCCCCCATCCTTCCCTCCCCTCCCCCATCCTCCCCTCCCCCTTCCCTCCCCTCCCCCATCCCTCCCTTCCCTTCCCTCTCTCCTACTCACTTGCAGGTGACAATGTTTTGACAGCTGTGTCAGTGGCTAGGACTTGTCAGATCATCAATCCCTGGAGCAACGCTGTCTTGGTGAAGGCTGAGTCTGGCCCCGACCAAATCCCATTGGTCACCTATGAACTGCTGGAGGAAGTGGGGAAGAGTGGGAGCAGTGAAGGATTTGCAAGTGATTCTGTTACGTTTGATGGGGATGTCAGTGTTACAGACAAACAGGTCAAACCTGAGATAAGGAAGAAAGACGTTCAGCTGGTGATTGATGGTGCCACATTCAAAGTAATTCAAACTCACCACCCTGATTTGTTGCCTAAGGTGAGTTCTTATTACATTGCCTATCTGCAGTGCAGTGATAGGGTCATGTGATGCCTGTTAGTGGTCATGTGATGCCTGTTAGTGGTCATGTGATGCCTGTTAGTGGTCATGTGATGCCTGTTAGTGGTCATGTGATGCTTGTTAGTGGTCATGTGATGCTTGTTAGTGGTCATGTGATGCCTTTTAGTGCACAATAACAATATGTGTACATCATTTTGTTTTTTAAAGGTCGTATTTAAAAATTATTTATGTATTTTTAAAAAAGAAAAAAGGGAATAAGTGTGTATATATTGATGAGCTACAAGTCCCCAGCTGGTCACAGCAGGGGGAGTGTCCATGTGTTAGCTCACAGGTCACAGCAGGAGGAGTGCCCATGAGTTAGCTCACACCCATGAGTTAGCTCACATTGGGGGCAAGCTTTGCCTGACGTACAGTTGGCGTGTGGCTTGGGACTCTTAGCAGTTCCCCTTGCAGCTAGTCAAGTTGTAAGGCGTGACAGACTGTGCATGGCTTCTTCTTATATGGGACAGTTTCCGTGAAACTGCTTCTTTTATGTATATAAATAATTATTATTTCTAAATTTTAATGCTTTATGTTACTCCTGAACCGTTAGCACTAGGCTTCACATCCTACTACACATTTCTCTATGGTAAAATAAATATATTGGTCTACATGTAGCACTAACTCTGTTTGCACTGTGTGTTGCTTGATTCGCCCCCAATGATATAGTGCCCCCCCCCCCCCCCCCCCCTCCCAGCGGTATGTGACAAAACAATTGGTGTGAATCGAGTGGGAAAATGTGCACATACTACACTGTACAGTTGTGTATCCTCATAATGTCATACTACACTGTACAGTTGTGTATCCTCATAATGTCATACTACACTGTACAGTTGTGTATCCTCATAATGTCATACTACACTGTACAGTTGTGTATCCTCATAATGTCATACTACACTGTACGGGTGTGTATCCTCATGATGTCATACTACACTGTACGGGTGTGTATCCTCATAATGTCATACTACACTGTACAGTTGTGTATCCTCATAATGTCATACTACACTGTACGGGTGTGTATCCTCATGATGTCATACTACACTGTACGGGTGTGTATCCTCATGATGTCATACTACACTGTACATGTTTGTATCCTCATGATGGATGTCGTAAAAAAAATCATCGAACAGTATAAATCAGTACCTATGTACATCTGTGAACTGATTTTCAATCCTCCTGGCAAATTTTTTGATCCCTGTGGGGGTGTTGGACCTCACAACTATAATACTGATGTTGATAGTGTTAACCATTTGGAATTTATAGTGATTCAAACATGCAATTCGCATAAATGTAATTATATTGGCAGAATGACACATGACATGGTTGCGGTTGTATGAGGCAGAGCTTGTCTTGAACAGGCGTTGCTATTTTATATGTATATCTTTTGTGCTTCAGCTGATGGTAAAGGGCGCTGTGTTTGCACGAATGTCTCCTGACCAGAAGGCAGAGGTGGTGATTGATCTCCAGAAGCTTGGGTATGTGGCTGTACATGTACTGTCTGGAGATAATAATCTACCATAGTTACTTGCAAGGGAGTATGCTTATCAATTGGTGGTGATAATGGTGTGTGACCATGGTCATTGAGTGTTAGGTCCTTTGAGCATGATTGATTGCTGTTCACTTGTGTCTTTTAACCATTGCAAACTGCTTTTTATTTCAGATATAGTGTGTGCATGTGTGGAGATGGAGCCAACGATTGTGGGGTAAGAGCAGGTTCATCCCCGTGATAATGCTTTACATCATCACCACTGTTGTCATGGTGCCTCTCTTCCCCAGGCCCTGAAGGCAGCCCAAGCTGGTATATCCCTCTCAGAGGCAGAGGCTAGCGTTGCCTCCCCCTTCACCTCCAAGGTCCCCAACATCACCTGCGTGGTCAAGCTACTAAGGGAGGGGAGAGCTTCTCTGGCTACATCATTCATGACCTTCCACTACATGGCTGTCTACTCCATTGCTGAGTTCACAACTGTTGGCATTTTGTACTATGTGAGTTGACGTAGAGATGAAGGGGAAGAGGAATATATGGGAGGGGGAAGAGGAGGGGGTGGGAGGGAAGAGGAGGGGATGGGAGGGAAGAGGAGGGGATGGGAGGGAAGAGGAGGGGGTGGGAGGGAAGAGGAGGGGATGGGAGGGGAAGAGGAGGATGGGAGGGAAGAGGAGGGGATGGGAGGGAAGAGGAGGGGATGGGAGGGAAGAGGAGGGGATGGGAGGGAAGAGGAGGGGATGGGAGGGAAGAGGAGGGGATGGGAGGGGAAGAGGAGGGGATGGGAGGGGAAGAGGAGGGATGGGAGGGAAAAGGAGGGGATGGGAGGGAAGAGGAGGGGATGGGAGGGAAGAGGAGGGGATGGGAGGGAAGAGGAGGGGATGGGAGGGAAGAGGAGGGGATGGGAGGGAAGAGGAGGGGATGGGAGGGAAGAGGAGGGGATGGGAGGGAAGAGGAGGGGATGAGAGGGAAGAGGAGGGGATGGGAGGGAAGAGGAGGGGATGGGAGCAAGGGATAGCTGTGTGATGTTGGATGGTATGGCAGACAGTTGTGTTGTCAAAGATGAATGAAAATGGAACAATGTTTTTAATGTGTTAATGATTCTAAGAATTGTTACAATGAGTCTGTAGGTAGAATGAGATTGGTTGTTAGGTGTGAGGATTGCAAACACATGACTTTGATGAAGAGAGCATTTTTAGTACTATGCAGGTTTGTCACAAAATGAGTACCTCTGGATTGATCTGTTTATCATCCTGCCGTTGTCCTACTTAAGTGAGTGAGACCAATGCTAGCCCCTCCCCCTTATCCTTCCCCACCCTCTCCTCCTCATCCTCCCCTGCCCCTTGTCCTCCCTCCCATCATCTGTTTCTCCGGCAGTGGGGATCAATGGTCCCTATCACAAGCTCGCCAGAAGACGCCCCCCAGGCAGGCTGGCTGGTCCTGATGGCATCATTGCCATGGCGATACGTATCATTGGTATTGTTGGGTTTCAGTTAGCTGGCGTATTTTACCTACAGAATCGTCCGTGGTAAGTACTCCTTATTTGCTATGTACATGTGCACCTCCTCCCCTCCCTTCTCTATGTTCCTCCTCCCCCTTCCTTTCTCACCTCCTGTCACTGCCCCTCTTCAGGTTTCAGCCGGTTACACTTGAAGAACAAATTGCAAATGGCTTCTACATACAGAACATCCCTCTCAACACGGTGTTGTTCTACATAGCCTCGTCCCAGATGTTAGCTATGGCCATCAACCTTTCAGTTGGCCCTCCATATCGAACCCGTCTCTTTCACAATGGTAAGAGCACAACACACTTTTGATCACACAATTGGGGCTCTGATCATGGTTTGTTTTTCTTCTCATTCCCAGTCCCAACAACAATAGTTTTGTTCATCCTTGTTCCATTGAACATCTTTATAATACTGGCTCCGTATGACTGGTACCCGCGTCTGTGGGACGTGGTCCTGGAGGTGGTACCCATACCCCACCTCCTCTTCAAAGTGGGCATCCTGCTCATAGCAGCTACATATTTCTTCCTGTTCTACTTGTTAGAGGTGTGGTACCTGTGTTGGTGTGGGTGGCAGTAGTGCAATGTGCATTATTTAGAGTCATTGTCTATTAAAATCTGCTAATTTAAATCTGCTTTTCACCATCACTTCTTACCACCACCCATACCCCCCCCCCCCCCCCCCCCCCCCCCCCCCCCCCACAGGGTTTTGTGTTCAATAGCAAATGGTTCCACGATGCTGTCTGTGTGCTGAGGTGTAAGCGACAGCCTAATAATCCCTACAAGAGGATCCTCGCTGACTTAGGCCCCATGTGGCCCCTGGAAGGGAAGCAATCAGCCCCAGTTCACCCTCCGGAGGGGAGGCAGGTGGCTTTTACTAACTCACTGCAGAAGGGGTACAGTTGCAAAATTACTACCGTCTAATCTTGCCGACCCAAGACTGTTGTAAATGTACTGATCTGAGCTGTTGTAAATGTACTGATCTGAGAAAGCGCTTCACTGTATGTGTATGTGTTATGTAGTATCCATGGTGACGGGATGTTAAGCTACGCACCTACTATACATCACTGTTTTTTAATATATTTTTAAATGAAAGTGTTTTTGAATTTTTTCAGGAATGCACAATGTCTGGTGACCGTACAAGAGCCCGCTGCATTAGAAAGGGAATGTTGTTCAGTAGAAAGGACATTGCTCACATTTTAAGGACAGTTCCAAGTTAAGCTTTCATATTTATGCATCCACAGGACTGGGAACGAGGTGCATTTCCACTGTTTAATACGCCACACCCACTGGTGGGAATAATAGGCATTTGTACCTGAAAGGAACTCTTTCGAGCGCACGCGCAAGCTGCGGAGCGGACATGCTAATGACCGTTTAGAAAGCTAGTCATTTTCGTTTTTATCTCATGCAGTAAACCACTTGTCCAATACTTAGTAGTAGTGTTGGTAGCGGGCGAGCAAATGATATGTAATTCCCATCCGCCGCCATTGAATCAGTGGGAATGCACCTCGTTCCCAGCTCCGTGGATACTTACATGTATAATTACGTTTCTCCGGATGTGACGTCAATATTTGTTTGTTACATAACCCTACATGTAGAAAAAAATTTATTCTATTTTTTTTAATATTCGATTTGCGTGTTTCTAGGGATAATAGCTGACCGTGTTATTCTATGTACTGCGTGATTATTACTCAATGCTGAACAACCATCTATAATCTCATGTCAGTTAAGCCACTTACATTTAAAAAGTGCATCGCGTCCGCATCTATTTTATTCTACAAATTTTACCAGACCCCTTGCCGTGTCATCCCGGGAAGGATCAAAACATTAGCGGCCATATTGTTTTGGACCAAAACGTGTGCGTTATTTAAAGTTGTGTATCTACGACGACGATGACGTAAATCTAACACTATAATTGTACGCCCGCAACAACCCATAACCATTTCATTCGGTTCTAAGTATATGATCCGTGCTTAAACTTATGAATACAATTATTAGGCCGTGATTTTTCACGAGTTTAAGTTGGTATTTTTTATTTTAAGCGTGTGCAAATGCATCATAATACATATATTAAAATTACAGGTAATAGGACATACAAAACACACGAAAACATGACCAAAACTAAATAACACTTCAGAGTTGGTATTATTACATCATTCGTACGTAATGAAAACACAAACTCTAAATAACGCACACATTTTGGGCCAAAACAATATGGCCGCTAATGTTTTGATCCTTCCCGGGATGACACGGCAAGGGGTCTTATATTCCCCCGTAATCGCACTGCCTTAGTTCCGCTACAGCTTCCGCTCTTAAAATTTGTGTTTGGGATTTCTGTAGTGTGATGCTGTATACAATACCTGTGCACATGCCTCAGGTTTTCACGATATTTGAAGTTAAAGTTCAGGGGCGGCTGAAGATGTCCATATTTGGGGGGGGGGGGGGGGGGGGGCAGTGGTAAAAACGATAATTATATTCATACCCATGCGCGTACCGTACCCCCCTCCCTCTGCGCTCACCGGGAAAAAAATGGTCCGTGTTAAACAAGCGTATCTTCGTAATCGTTCATGCTTCCGCGTACCTGTTTCAACATTTCAGAAAAGAACTGGTACTCCAACAAGATTTTAAAGAATAGCACGCAACTGCGTTCATATGATTTCATGATTATGTCAATACGCTCGTTTAAACACGGGCCATTTTTTTTTGGTGGGAAATGTACCGAATTCGCTGCATGATCATTTAATTTCTTGGCTACATCCTCCAGATTACTCTTTATGCACATGCAAGATGAAGCAGTTATTAAATCTTCTTCAGTTCTGTCATGGAGGAGGAAAATTATGTCTATACTTGCGCTTGATTTTGATGTCTTGTAGTTCTTAAGGGTGCTGCCTCGACAACTCACAGAACTACTCTCTTCGAATTCGTTCCCCCTATTCAAAACCGCACTTTGTAACCTTCGCCTTTAGTATCTTTCTTCGGAACGGACCATCATTCAAGCAATAGAACTTGCCTTCATTTCATCCGTATACACATGCACACCCAAACAAAACACCGATAAATAAGTCATTCACAGTTAGTCTTGCAAGCCAGACCTACTTTGTGGGGACCAAGAGATTTAGTACTTATCCTGGTCCCCAGTCCATCGTATATCGATCGTTAAGTAGGTCTGGCTTGCGAGACTAACCCTATTTAAACTCACAGTCACTGGCAGTACAGCAATCTCGGAGAACGCGCGCTCGCAATAAGATTAAAGTTATTCATAACCTGATGGTAGCGCAAGGGGCCCCCCACCTCGATATTTGAGGGGGCAATAGCCCCCCCTGCCCCCCCTGCTCCGCCGCCCCTGAAGTTTTTTCTTTCTATTTGCGAGTTTCTAAGGATAAACACCTACATGTAGCTAGTACCATATTTAATCGTACATGTAGACGTCGCACACGGAGTACTTAATCATAGATATATGGTTTAATCAGAGCCTGAGTGGGCGTATCCCAGTATCGAAAGTATGAATTCAGTTTTCCTGAAGCACGTGGGCTGCTGGAAAAAAGAGTAAGCTTATGCTATAGTGCAGGTAGAAGGAAGAGATTACATACGCTGGCTTAGTAGATCGAGCGACGATGAGATAACGGTGGGGGCGTGTCACACGTCTGCATATCAAACACTCTAGTTTCACTGGGGTATCCTGAGTGATCATAGTGCGAGAGGTCGTTTTTTTTAAAATGTAACATGGGTTATTACTGATTTCTGCTTCATTTGTATTCTTATAACACGTTCAAAGCATCCCTTGAGTTGCACACTTGGACCAATGGCTGCAGCAGCTGGACCTCTGCTTCCTATTGGCAAGGCTCTGAAGGATACTGTCTCCAAAGCCATGA
>OX442434.1:720062-945402 GCA_949361645.1 Spongilla lacustris | reverse complement strand
ATCCCAATGGAAATCCACAGGGAAAACCAGAGGTGAGATGTTTGTGATGAGTGAGGAGGAAGAGGTGTGAAGTGGGCAGGTTGCAGTGCTATGTATATTAATGATTGTGTTTCAAGTTTTTTTAAAAACTGATACTTTATTAGGTCACAATTGCAGTTCTATAATTATAACATAGTTATTAATTCAAACTATTAATTGTTTTTTTAAAGATTGTATCTGTGTTGATTGAATTATGGAACTTTATAGTTGTCAAAAGTGGTACCCCTCAAAATGTAGAGACGTCATTGGGACCTACCTCTTAGGGTCCTGGTTATTGAGGTGTCATTTCAGGGGTTGCTGCCATGTTGGTGTACTGATTATTGAGGTTATGCAAACATGAATAAGCTAATTAACCTGTGATACAGCTGCAACTTAGAACTAGCTAACTATATTAAAAAAAACAAAACGTGGATGTAGTCTTTATATGTAATGGTGTAGTTGCTACACATAGCTAATGTATAATGGTAACAAGAAGGCAGCCTGTTGAGCTCTGCCAAGCCTTGTATACAGCATTGAAGAGACGCTACGCACAGCTCAGATTTCATTGATAAGAACTGCAAGATTCGATAATTAGAATAGGTGTCCCGGCATATTATGAGGTCGTGATCTTCTTTTGAGATGTCTGCTTTACAGAACATAGTGTCTGCATTTTAAGATTTTGTATTTTAAGTCAGTGGAATTTTATTTAGGAAACAAAAAATTGCTCATTTTTGGCGGGTTCAGGCTTAGACTTGAATGTGTTATCACTTCTCTGGAATACTTTGGTACTGAGAGCACTTCGAAATTTGTTTGAACAAACACAATATCATAATATTATTCCATTCATTTGTGGACACCTGTATACCATTTCTCCCCCGGCATTTGATGTTCCAGGGAAGCAATCTTCACACAAATGAAATAACGATGAATGCATTCATAGCATCCCTCTGCAATTATGTGGATAACACAACCAGGCCTGTAGGGGTACCCAGGCCTGAAGGGGTGCCCAGGCCTGAAGGGGTGCCCAGGCCTGAAGGAATACCCAGGCCTGAAGGGGTGCCCAGGCCTGAAGGGGTACCCAGGCCTGAAGGAGTATCCAGGCCTGAAGGGGTACCCAGGCCTGAAGGGGTACCCAGGCCTGAAGGGGTACCCAGGCCACAAGGAGTGCCCAGTCTTGAAGAGGTGCCCAGGCCTCAAGGGGTGCCCAGGCCTGAAAATGAAAAGCCACGAAGAGCTGTCATTGACATATGTTTTCACCTTCACTCTTATGCCTTCACAATCTCAAGATACTTTGAAAAGGTACATGCAGCACAAATGTGTTATCACTAAGCTGAACAGTATTTGCTCTTGCTTCTTTCAATTACATATATGCTTATCCACTCCACCTTCTTTCGTCTCTCCCCATGGTCCATCTCTCCTCCCCCCATGGTCCATCTCACCTCTCCCCATGGTCCATCTCACCTCTCCCCATGGTCCATCTCACCTCTCCCCATGGTCCATCTCACCTCTCCCCATGGTCCATCTCACCTCTCCCCATGGCCCATCTCACTTCCCCATGGTCCATCTCTCCTCCCCATGGTCCATCTCCCCTCTTCCCATGGTTCATCTCACCTCTCCCCATGGTCCATCTCACCTCTCCCCATGGTCCATCTCACCTCTCCCCATGGTCCATCTCACCTCTCCCCATGGTCCATCTCACCTCTCCCCATGGTCCATCTCACCTCTCCCCATGGTCCATCTCACCTCTCCCCATGGCCCATCTCACCTCCCCATGGTCCATCTCTCCTCCCCATGATCCATCTCTCCTCCCCATGGTCCATCTCCCCTCTTCCCATGGTCCATCTCACCTCTCCCCATGGTCCATCTCACCTCTCCCCATGGTCCATCTCACCTCTCTCCATGGTCCATCTCACCTCTTCCCATGGTCCATCTCACCTCTCCCCATGGTCCATCTCACCTCTCCCCATGGCCCATCTCACCTCCCCATGGTCCATCTCTCCTCCCCATGGTCCATCTCCCCTCTTCCCATGGTTCATCTCACCTCTCCCCATGGTCCATCTCACCTCTCCCCATGGTCCATCTCACCTCTCCCCATGGTCCATCTCACCTCTCCCCATGGCCCATCTCACCTCCCCATGGTCCATCTCTCCTCCCCATGGTCCATCTCCCCTCTTCCCATGGTTCATTTCACCTCTCCCCATGGCCCATCTCACCTCCCCATGGTCCATCTCACCTCTCCCCATGGTCCATCTCACCTCTTCCCATGGTCCATCTCACCTCTCCCCATGGTCCATCTCACCTCCCCATGGTCCATCTCACCTCTCCCCATGGTCCATCTCACCTCTCCCCATGGCCCATCTCACCTCCCCATGGTCCATCTCTCCTCCCCATGGTCCATCTCCCCTCTTCCCATGGTTCATCTCACCTCTCCCCATGGTCCATCTCACCTCTCCATGGTCCATCTCTCCTCCCCATGGTCCATCTCACCTCTTCCCATGGTCCATCTCACCTCTCCCCATGGTCCATCTCACCTCTCCATGGTCCATCTCTCCTCCCCATGGTCCATCTCACCTCTTCCCATGGTCCATCTCACCTCTCCCCATGGTCCATCTCACCTCCCCATGGTCCATCTCACCTCCCCATGGTCCATCTCCCCTCTTCCCATGGTCCATCTCTCCTCCCCATGGTCCATCTCCCCTCTTCCCATGGTTCATCTCACCTCTCCCCATGGTCCATCTCACCTCTCCCCATGGCCCATCTCACCTCCCCATGGTCCATCTCTCCTCCCCATGGTCCATCTCCCCTCTTCCCATGGTTCATCTCACCTCTCCCCATGGTCCATCTCACCTCCCCATGGTCCATCTCTCCTCCCCATGGTCCATCTCACCTCTTCCCATGGTCCATCTCACCTCTTCCCATGGTCCATCTCACCTCTCCCCATGGTCCATCTCACCTCTCCCCATGGTCCATCTCACCTCTCCCCATGGTCCATCTCTCCTCCCCATGGTCCATCTCTCCTCCCCATGGTCCATCTCACCTCTCCCCATGGTCCATCTCTCCTCCCCATGGTCCATCTCACCTCTCCCCATGGTCCATCTCACCTCTCCCCATGGTCCATCTCTCCTCCCCATGGTCCATCTCTCCTCCCCATGGTCCATCTCACCTCCCCATGGTCCATCTCACTACTCCCCATGGTCCATCTCTCCTCCCCATGGTCCATCTCTCCTCCCCATGTCCATCTCACCTCCCCATGTCCATCTCACCTCCCCATGTCCATCTCACCTCCCCATGTCCATCTCACCTCCCTAACTTTCTCCTTTCCTTTCCTCCATATCCTTCACCATCTCTTTAATTTCTCTTCAACTTTCCAACCACTTTCCCTCCACCTATCCTTAATTCCCTTCAAGCTCCTCTATTCTTTCATTAAAAACATGTACAACCATTGATTATATTACTATGATTGGATGGGATCAAACATAAGATTTGTTGAATAATTGGAAATAGTGGCCGTCATTATTAACTTGAAAATTAGGGAGGAGATGCATATAATCATGATGTTTCTTTTTGTGAATGCAAACATCCTGTAATGTACACCAGGTTTTGGTACTCCACCTTGATCCCAACTTCTATGCGCCTGGATCTGTTGTGAAGTATGACAAGTACTTTGGTAATCTCTACACTCTCAGAGTACCTTCCAACGTGTTGGCTCTTCCCATCAATGAGACAAGACAGGTACGTAGCCCTGATGTGCTCATATGCATATTGTACAGAAGCCAATTGCATGTGGGGAAGAGTGTGCCCATGACATAGCCGGCTAGTACGTACACATGGTGAGCTGGTCATTAGAGAAAAAGCCTACAACAACATTAATTACACCTAGCTGCATTATATACAGTAGTTCATTGTACAACATGACTAATTTCATGTAACTATTTAATTTTAGTTGTCATTATTTATGACTTGTTATATACATGTATATGCTAAATACTGGTGCCAACAGCTGACCAACAAAGTACGAGAATTTCTGGACTGGGACAAAGGAGAATGGAAATTGAATATGCCTTTTGTTATTGTCAGCGGTATTGATGATCATATCAAAGGAGCCACAGGTAATTCACAGGTGTGATGCACAGGGTGGGGTGAGGGTGAGGAGGTGTGGTGAGGGTGAGGGTGAGGGTGAGGAGGTGTGGTGAGGGTAAAGGACCAAGAGAAGCAATGCCATGTAGTTGAAGCAGGAGGAGGAGGAAGAAGGGGAGTAAGGAGACGAGAGGAGGAGGGAGGGCAGAACGTTGAGTCACAACTATTCCAGTAACATGTTGCCCTTGTGTGGCATAATATTCTACTGGGCGTTGATATTTTATCATCACACAACACACATGAAGTATCTCAGCTGTTGGAGCATTTTGCTCTGGCACAATATCTGTCCAACGGAGCAGTCCTTGTGATACTAACACCAGAGTTGGTGGAGGGGAAGAGAGTGACATCATTTGAAAAACTACGGCTCAAATCAAATTAGTGAGCAATCTTTACATGTAGATGATGTGGGTCTGGGGAATGGTTGAAAGCATCTAAATATGGGAGTGTGGAGCCTTCTGAGTGCAACTGTTTTTAGTACTGATCATGTCCTACATTTTGTTCCACCACATGCACACTTCTCCAGCCAATGGGATGAGAAAAGTGAACAAACTAACATATTGAGGCATCTCCAGAAATCTCAGTTTGCATGCCCAGACCCAAACATCCAACACCCAGAGTCAGTGCAGTGCGGCAACACGCAATGTACCTTTCACATCTCTGCATACAAGTATTGCAAAGATGGTGTGATGCAAAATGGTGAAACAACGGTTTAGAACACCACTAATGTACCTTATTAAATTCCTTTGTGCATTTTGTGTACATATGTCTCATGTAATATTGCACAGTGAATTTTAATTGCCAATGTTGAGCATCAGAAAAGCGTGCTAGAAAGTTTGAATGGGTTGCAAATCAGTTACAGTATGTTGCAAGGCACAGGGGGGCCATGGTCCCCTCCCTTGTCCCTTAAAGCTCCTTCTCAAATGCAATGAATGGCTACATACTACAGGAGTAAATTGTAGTTGCACATGTACATGTACAAACTGTTACTTTATATATCTTTATGATTATAAATTCAAAACACCTTTGGTGTTAGGCTTGGCCCCTCCTGGCATGTCCTATGACTGCAAAAGAGTACTTCATATATCTGAGCTAATAACTCTATATATATATCAATTATTATATATCCCTGATTGTTGACAAAATAATGTGGACAAGAGAATCAATCACTTGCACTACTGATGAACTAAACAATGCTTGCATGCTTACAGGCATTAGATAGCCAGCCATCCACTGGACAAAGGCCAACATTGCAACAAGTACAGCAGAACAAGTGAACAACTTTAAAGTTGGAGTGCCTGTTGTGCACCCTTGGGGGTCGAGGTATTTTTATGGCATCAGTTTGTTTTCATTCCTATCTAAAGAGCAGGCTCAAAAGTCAATTAAGGGCATCATATAATTGCGTGTGATGTAGTATTAATAACCAGACAACAGTTTATTTTAATGTGAATGTTTTCTCTATAGAAATGGAAGCGATAACCATTGGCAATGCCTCCAAGTACTAGCATTGCTGCTGGATCAGTTGTATCTTATGTAATGATTCATTTGGTATTTAAAATTTAATAACTTCAGTGCCAATTTTTTTTCTTTCTAAACGTGACATCGTAGTTGAAGGTGTCAGTGGTCGGATTTTCGTGGTTGTCCATCCACAGGGCACATCAGCTGGTTGCAACAGGCTTCACACAGCTGGTGCGTATATTTACACTCGTATGCTCGTATGCATCAAGCTCAGCATTTTGACGACAACCCTCACAAATATCCTGCAACTTGGTTTGGGCAAGATGCACGTGAGCATGTGTATATGTATAGAGAGTAATATTCTTGGTTCATAACTTTAAAAAGGTGTGATAACCTTTCGAATTTTCAGCTAAAGCTCCAGATATAAACCGTCAGTTAGTGCAAGACATACAGTGTGTATATTATGCGCTTGTGTGGATAGGCAAGTAAGGAACTGAACTCTCGATCAATAGATGATTATAATAATCATTGTGAATATAATTCGTTGTTAAATTGTTCACATACATGCATGCATTAGCAAAACAAATATGAAATTGTCCCAGAAAATTCAGTCACCTGTCAGCAATTTGTAGAACATGCACTATTTAAAATCATCTTTTTAATAACGTGTTCAAACTTGGAAGCCAAACTATTATGCGATTTCATACATATTGTCATACAAAATAACCCCCTGGGGATTTCCCTACAAGATGGTTACTTCCCAATGTTTACATCGCGCCGAATTACTGGTTTTATGATCATGAAGTAACAAAAGGTTACATCATCACCTTTGCTAATAATAGATGTTTCTCACCACAGCAAAACACTGACGGTTGACCATATGGGGGAGGATGTGACCCTGATCATATTTTGGGACGGAATGAACATAGAGCTAGATTCCAAAGCATGAATTATATAGAACAGAACTGTCAATGTAGCGTCCGTGCTTACAATACGTTAATTGTAACCTATGATCTCTGATAGAATTTTAAAACGCTATTACAACACATGCATGCAATCCTCCGCCCCCACCAAAAAAAATGGCTCGTGTTTGAATGACCGTATTGTTGTAATCTTGAAACAGGACCTTAAATACTGTTTAAAGTAGTTAAACAGGGTTAACGAAGCACCCGTTGCGCACGTCGTCAAAAGGAGGCGCGGCTATGACTTCACGATCGAGTGCACGTGACTTCGAGCTCACGCAAGTGCACTGCAAAGCGAGGGTTCGAGTCGTAGCCAACACGTGCGGTTTTTGCTCCCCCACCCGCCCCTCTTCGCCGTCATACGTCCGTTGTCTGATTTGCAATTTGACAACGTGATGAGTGTCAGGGTTGGTCTGCTCGGGACCTCGCAGAACCGGCACCCCCCCAACTGCGGGGGGCGTGTCCCTGACATCACTTCCCAAACACTAACTAGCTGACGAGATGGGCAAGCAGAAGCTCGAGTCCTGTAATAGATCAGCTCGCACGGGTCCCACTGCCACAGTGCGTTAAGTTAATCAATGGTTACGACCGTTTAAACACCAACCATTTTTTTTGGTGGGGGCGGAGGGGGGGTAATTGCATTTGTGCTCATGATTAACAATCTGTGCTAGTTGTGCGCGTGTAATGTGCGTGCGTGTGTGCGCGTGTGTATATGTGGGTGTGGCTGCATACACAGTCACAAACACACACAAACACACACAAACACACACATGCACACACACACATGCACACACACACATGCACACACACACATTACACACATACACACCCACTCACACACACACACACACACACACACACACACACACACACACACACACACACACACACACACACACACACACACACACTCACACACGCACACACGGCACCAGGCCACCAGCAAAACAATATGCAACTGTGACAATGTTCAGAAGAATTCTCCCTCCTGGCTTTCAAGCAGTAAACACTGCATGCACTAAAAAATGTATCAGTGGAACTCCCTGTGATTATCGTACACAATACATGTACTTAAAAAAAACCCCTGGGGATTTCCCTATACGTTGTTTCTTCTCGATCTCGCGGATGACTTTTAATACTATATATGGTTAAATATCTAGTGCACGCATAACTGCTGACAAAATTGTAATTAGCGACATGTACATTGACATGTATATAAATGTACAATGCAATAAAATCTAATAATCGTACTGAGAAATACGGCAAGGAACTATATTACAAAGTGGCATGCATGCACACAACACATATAAACAAACAAACAACGTATAGGGAAATCCCCAGGTTTTTATTTTTTTATTTTTTTAAGTACATGCATGTATTGTGTACGATAATCACAGGGAGTTCCACTGATACATATGCTATTACTCACAATACACAAATACACAAAACTATACTAGCTATCACAGCTTTAAATATTTATTCGATTTATGTCTAATTGCGTATAATTACATGTGCATGCATGTGGCATGACCACCTATATATAGACAGCTTATAGTTTAAACTGGACGTGCTTTGATCTCGTGTACCCGAGCTAGTACCATGCATACATGTATATCAAACACAGTTCTCGAGCATATAACACCTGCAGGCTGCAGTTGGATTCAAGCAGTCAGTAAACACCGCGATAATGAATATACAGTTGGCATGCACACCCCACGCAACAACACACCCACCCATGCAACACCCAGAACGTGTGTAACCACAAACATAACACACACACAATGCATACACACGCACACACACACCCACATATACATACACTGCACACACACTGCGCACACACACATGCACACACCACACACATGCACACACACAAAGACACACACACACACACACACACATGCACAAACACACACGCATGCATGTATATGGTGCAGTCATTCATTGTATTGCTGCTGTGAAAAAATCCCTATATCCTGCATGACCAGTGCATGTATAGGGGTAACAGTCAATTATACATACATGTATAGATAGCTACACATGCACAGCCGAATTAAAATCATATATATTTCATGAGATGTTGTTAGATAAACATGTAGGTATAGGTACCATGCATGCACCTCTTGTAATTGTAGAGTTGTAGTGATTCCTAAAATGATGTCAGTCATAATATTATCTTTGGTGCATGTGATATCGCGATGTAGACTCTTATGCAATGATATGAGCTATAGAGGCGCATGCATGCATGAGTGCTCGCAAATACTCAATATGCATGACGTACTGAACGCTTGCATGCCTGCATGCATGCACGCGCAGCCTCATTGCTTCATGCTCTATATAAACTGCTCTGCTGTGTGCGCGCGTGTGTGTGTGTGTGCAATACGCAGTTTTTGGGAACACGTGCATGTATATGAGCAAATATGCATGCACCATGCACTATAAAATTCATAGTCTGCGTCTGCATGGTTGGTGCATGCATGCATGTGTGCGGTTTATTTTTAAAAATAGTTTGCTATTATATAGTAAGCGCATGCATGCATGTATAATCATGCAGTTAAATATTGAGCGCGTAAATAATTAGTGAAGTGTATGCATGTGCATGTGAGCTATAGTATACGCGGGCGTATAAGAGGCGCGGAATGCGTGCATGCAGACGACGGTGTAGTGAACTCTTCAAATGTGATCATCATATACCGCTCTTTCAATAATAAAAACCTATATTTATGCCTATCAGTAGTTCCCTTTCAATTCTCTTTCCCTAGCAGAATTGTGTCTTGATAATATTAGTGATCCGGTTTGCGAGGATAATTGTCGACCGGACAGTAAGCCAATCCGCAGCAGCTGTCACATAAGTTGTGATAAAAATCGCACTGGTACGCGTCACACGAGTACAGCGGAAGATCTAAGCCACAGCCTTCGCAGATTCCCTATATAAATGTACACAGAGAGGCACGCATGCGTGCATAGTATACGCGGAAGTGCATGCATGCATGCATGCGGCTGGCCGCCGCACTCACGTTAGCATCATCGGTGTCCGAGCAACCTGAGGTGTCGTCTTCCGACAGGTCGTTGTGCACCAGGTTGAGACACTGCGGCCCGTGCCTACGGTTCGATGCGTGGTAATGCTCTCCCTGTGTATATGGAGATAGCATGCATGCAGACAAGAGGAGGCAAACTTGAGCGACGCACAGAGCGAATATATTTTCCTTACATTGTTCAACTGGTCCGCCTCTCCAGTGTACAGATTGGTCCCGTTATTGTTCTTCTGCTTATCATTTGCAGGCGACCGGCGGGGTGGTGTGTAAAAATGTGAAGTTGATATTATTAGTTAACGCCATGCATGCACATGTATATACTAACCTTAGTCGTGGCCATTCTTATTCCAAAATCACTATAACTATGAAGTTGGAGTGCAGAGACGCAATGTATTTACACTTCGCTGTTATCAAACATTCACTCTCACCCATTGACTTACTTGGTTTAAAGCCCTTTTCGGTGTCGAAGCAGGATGGTGTAACGGGGCGAATATACACGCTTTTTTTTATATACCGCATTTCAGTTGAGAATGATGTCATGATCAACACATGCATCTGGCTCATGATCAAAACAAATGTTTTTGGGAAATATGCGATTTGTTGCATGTGTGCGCGCGCAGCTTCATTTCTGGCTCCATATACGGTGCAGTGATGTAATAAGTAACGTTACGTCATTGTATATTCAATCGGGTGGATACCCTGGGACTTCGGGAAAGTATTTGTCATGACAACATTATATCCAACTATAGGCCGCTCGACATTGAAGAACGAGCGTTAGTAACTTGCACAATTAGTTTTCAGACTTCATTATTCTGTAATTGGAAGTGGCATTTATATTACTTCTTGCAAGTCTTACAGGGGTGGGATCGGCCGAGAGCCCTCTGTCGTCCAATATTGCGCATGCGGCGAGTTACAAAATACACAGTGTAATATTGGTCCCACCCGCCCATCGGCACACAACTGTAATAATTGAATGGAAAATTGAGGTGATTCTAAAAATACACATAGCATGTGAGAGCTGATAGTTACTAATGCACTTGCAGTGGCTAGCTATGACCGACACCTACTATATAAGGCGATCGCGAGGCGCCTGTGCGCATGAGCAATCAAATGTAGCTCTTCTGGAGCTCAAGGTACATATTATGTCCACCTTCCAGTGGAGCGCCAAGAAATCCTGCCATTGGGTGAGTCAGGAGGGCTTCATTTGGAATTGCAAGGACAACACTTTCGTGAAGAAAAAGACAAGTGTGGACATCTTTAAATGTAGGGCGAAGATGTGCATCCGAGTTCCTGAAGTATAATGGCAAAGATAACAGCCATTTAGAGATGCAGTTTACATTTTATGATATAATTAATGAAATGCTCATAGAAAAAAAAAGGATCAATTTATGCAGGCTACTGTTTATTCATGAGCACATTTGGAAAATGAGATGAAGTTTTTTTAAAAGGCTGTAATGATATGTTAACTTCATGATTGCAATTATTATACAGTAAAGTAGTGAGGTAGCTTACCAACATTGTATCATTATCTGATAGACCAGTAAGGAGCATCCTGGAGGTGGAGGGAGTCTGTACCCAGAGTTGACCTTCTGCAGTGCCTTCAGGGAGTCAGTGCAGCCTAACACTCAGCGGCCACATGCACACACACACACACACACACACACATGCACACACACACACACATGCACACACACACACACAGCCACCTACTTCATTGTTAGTCAACCCTTCAAATGGTTTACACCCAATGCTCCATATTTCATACAGCAGACACCCATAGCTCCACACATCACTGGCAGTGGAGTACTTCATGAAGCACACTGCTTCAGGAGCAGTCCACTTAACAGGCACCAGACCACCATGGGACATATAGTAGTTTCCTTCTGCTAGGTCACGTGACAAGCCAAAGTCTGCAATCTGAATTTTAATTCATATAATATTGCATGACTTTTACAAGATGGCCAGACATCTTACTTTGCAGATGCAGTCCTTTGTAACAAGCACATTTCTTGCAGCCAGATCGCGGTGTACAAATGACTTTGATGAGAGGTATTGCATCCCAAGAGCTACCTGCTTGGAGTAGGTCAGCAGAATCTTTGGAAGCTCTGACTTGAAATTGTTACCAGGATTGCTACCATTGGAATATAAATCATGTGTGCTGAATACCAGACAGTACCATGGCATGCTTACACACCTTGGTCTCATTGTAGCAAGGTGTGTTGATAAGTCCTTATTGCCAGCTAATTCTAGTACAAGCATTACCTGTGGGTGGAGATAGTACACATGTGCTGGTCATATTACAACCTACAGGCTCTCCATCAGTGACAATGCCATAGAGCTGGATGACATTAGGATGTTTGAACTGTGCCATGATGGCTGCTTCCTGCAGGAACTTGACCTTATCTTCAGGCTTTGTAGAAGATGGATTTAGTGTCTTAATGGCTACTTCATGTTTTCCTTTAGGACTGTTCCACACTGCTACCTGCACTCCTCCAAACTGCCCACTCCCCAGCATGCCAGCAGTGACTCTGCAATTAATATAAACAACTATTTCTTATTGTCAAAGAGTAGCAATAAATATTGTAGTATTTCCTGGAAGTGGAATAAATAAAGGCTTTACTTGACCAATTTTTGACCATAACCTTCTAAATACATGTGTGCATGACTGAGGACCTATTTCTTTATGACTGCAGGTAAATTGTATTTTTAACCTTGAAACATTATATTTGAAAGGTATATGGACTAGTTCAATGTCCTCCTCGATTCTATTGTTGAGGATGCCCTTTTGTCACCATAATTGTATCTTACTCAATTTCATGTCTCTGGACCTTCAAGATCTTTTGATTTTCTAATTGAGCAATAAGCTCCACTTCATGTGATGCTGGCATGTAGTAAGGATTCTCATCATGTTCCACAGTAGGAGGAGGCTGTGCATCTATACAGCTTGGATCTGCAGTCTAATGAAAAACAAATTGTGTCAACTATGGATAGCCATTTGTAGACCCAACTTGCAAATAATGTGTTTGTAACTGTGTGGGTGGAGGTGTAACAATGTATATGTTTAGTTACTATTAAAGTTGCCCGTTGACCCACGTAACAGAGGTCTTGTGAAGGCGAAACATGCACAAGACTCCTAGACCAAAGGGGTTAAAATAAAAACTGCATAAACAACCAAGTCTAGATCTGCTGGAAACAGCTTGGCCTCCTGGTGGATTGTAATCTACTCATACTCTGTGAGAGATGTTGCATGGTTTCATGGATAAGTAGCAGTAATGCTAGCAATTGGACTACATATGTCACACACTTGCACTTGCTGTCTCTATGTGTGGTTCACATAATTAGTAACTTCTTAACACAATAAAAACTTTAACCTTTTTAACCACTGCAGAATAAGTAGGGCCAGGAATTTGATAAACATCTTCATTCTGTGGCAGAGTGATAATAAATATAATTTTATACCTCCTAAATATCAATTTTTTTTAGTGACATTTAAACTGTTGGCACAGTGAGGATAGCTGAGCTTCTCATCATCAGATCCATGTTGCAGAGGTGAATAGCTGAGCTTGTCATTGTCAGTTTGTTGTTGTATGTGTGAATAGGTGTGCATTTCATCATTTAAGTGTGAGTAGCTGTGTGACTCATTGTTAGGTTCTGCTGGCTGCTTGAATGTTGGAAGGAAAAAAAAACTGATTTAGTACTTTAATATATTTATATGTTACTACCATCTTATCATCAGCTGTGGTATGAGGTATTTCAGCACTTCTACTTTGTGTTCTAGGTACTTGATAAAGTTGCTCCTGAATAAAAAAAAAAAACACATCTTGAAGCTAAAAGTAAATGATTGCAATTGAAATAGCTTATAACCATACTTGGCCTAGTTTTTCAGCCACATAGATAGGGTTAGGTTGAAGGTCTTTCATTTCAATTTCACAATCAATGTATGCTCTGTTGTCTGGGAAGAAATAAAATTGACATGTTTATCTCAGCAATGCTAATGATATAGTTGATGCGATTTTAAATCTGCATTATTATTCAAATATGAAACACAATGATATTCGGGCTCTGCAATATAAAAATGAAATTATTGCCAAAATAGATGACATTGCAATTAACATATGTAAAAGTACTTTTTGATGCAAAGCAGGACTGATCATAAATCTTAGAACTTGTATTTTTTGTTTTAGGTGCAAATTTCAGTTACATTTCATTAATTCATAAATGGGAACACAAAATATCAATCAAACAAACCAAGCTGTGCTACTTTCACTGCTATTATGCCTTCTGTAGTGCATGTATACAATCTTTTTGAATGAAAATGCTACTACTCTGCATGGTCATATAGTTTACCTATTCCAAAACTATCTTGTGGCTGTTTGGTCCTGCCTCTTGCACATCTTCGTCGGAGAAGGATTTCAGCCACCACAGTTAATACAATTCCAATGACAAAGAAAATGCTGACAACCACACCTGCAACAATTGCAGGTACTTGGCTTTGATCTGGGATGTATAAGTGTAAAAATCAAGAACAGTAAATTTAGGTATGGAAAAGAAATGCAATTCCAATATATTATAAAGAAGGAATATGTCTAAAATTTGTATCACCATTACATGTTATAACTGGTGCTATAATATCAGAATCAAAATTTCCTGACCTTGTTTAGAACTAGAAATAGTAGTAACTTGAGGAGCACTTGTGTATGATGGAGATGGTGTAACAAGACCGCTGACTGAAGGAAGCTCTGTATTAAAAATGGTAGCAAGCATGGATATGTGAGTTCATAACAGTGCTTGAAATAGGAGTGGCTACATGGAATGAGAGGATGGGTATTGCAAAAGGACTTGAAGCAGGGGTGGATATGTTAGAGGGCAGGCATGATAACAGGGCTCAATGACGTAGAAAAGAGAAAGATGGAGAAAGTACTAACAGTGATTGATATAACCAAATCCAATGTAGGAATGAGCACATCAATAGTAAAGGATAATGATAACTGATGAATGATGGGCATATCAGAGTTGGTTTGATGCTGTGATACATGTACATGTATTGAAGAAAAACTGTATGAGATGATGATGATACCTGAAATAGGGACTGGGAGAATGCAGGTAGGCACTACAAAAGGGATTGATGCAGTGGCTGGGGAAGAGAGAACAGGTGTTCCCAATGGGATGCGTCAGCTTGCATTAGAATCAATGGCTCTGATAATAACTCTTGACTTTAGCCACGTAGTGCACCATTTAAATTCTTATTTGTGAATGCAATATACCACTGAGTACATCCTATATAGGCTTATATACATGTACATACACCTGTAACGCTCTACATAAACAAAGCAATTAAATGCAATCCTCGCATGCACTCCCAGACAAAATTTCGGCCATGTCATACTTCCATATAAAAAAGATCCACATGGTCCTCAGAGGCAGTTTCCTATATAGTAATGTCCCCCAGGCCCTTAATCCGCTTTTATAAGAATGGCCTTAATCCGCTTTAATAATTTTAAGTGGAAAAAGTCGTTGAGTGAACCAGAATGGTTTTAGCTAAATATTCTAAGAGCAACCAATTGCATGCAGGAAAAAAAAAATGGAGGTCTGGGACTGGTATGGATGGTGGTGTGGGTTTATCCTTTAGTGAGGATAATATTTCATATATGGTAGTAATTTATACTATGACATTAGCAATAATAATTAATTTATGCTGATGTGCTATTGCTTACTAGTACAATTAAGTCCATTTGCAGCCGGCATGTATCCGCTGTAACAATTGCAGCTATAGCCGGGAGTGCTGTCATTGCACATCTGCTGGCACCCTCCGTTGTTCACCGCACATTCATTCACATCTGCATGCATACAGGTAGTATAGTGCGTATCACGTGCACTGGATTGCTTACCAAGTCTGACGTGTAGAGTAACATCATTCACAACTGTATACCCGTATCCGGACAGATCCATGGGCCCACCAGGTAATGCTGTATAAACCCCATACATGTGACTGTCCCAGGACACTGACGCACCCGGCACGGTCGCAACGACACCTAGACCTCCAAGCTTCACGCACGCTGCCAGAATGTCACCCGGGTATACTGTGAATGGGTGTTGTATCGAGAAGTTGCTGCACTCATAATCCATCGTGATTGCAGTTCCGCCAACCGGTGCGGTGAAGGAAGATCCTTCAACCAATGTGTACATGGTGCTGTTGGTGCTTGCAGGTCGATATACACCAAAGTAAGTTTCCGTGCTGCCATAGTCCATTGCAGACATATAGTAGCATATATCCCATGAGGTAGCATTTCCGGCACACGTGAGTGGACCCGATATGTTGGCAAAGATGCCATACATGTGCACTGGGGTTGCTTGTGTTAGGTTGTTTCCAAAGGCAGTACATTGCTGGCTTCCATCTGGGCAAGTATAATGTTCATATAACATCAACTACATGGGCATGATCTAAATATGCACACTAACAATGACAATCATCAGTGCAAAAATATATTTTATGCTCATTTAATTGAATTGAATCATTTAACTTGTTATAAGGAAGAACATTTTACTGTCTGAAAAGCTATTAAAAGTTGTTTTAAAAAGGATGCAAATTTACAGTGCCTTGCATTATACCATTGTTAGAGTATACATTGCAGGTGTGTCTGGTGTTAGTTTAGTGTCAGATACTTGATCTGTGGTGGAAAAGTTTAGAAAAGCAGAAGACAACATGACTATATAACGCCATGCATACAGGACAGAGGGAACGTTATTTCAGACTCAGCTACACCCTCACAAATTGATTACAGCCAGTGAGATGTGCAATGAAAGGATTTTATACACACACACTTACTTTTAGTGATCGTCTATCCACATAAAGGTCAGATTCTGTATGCATAAAACCCCTCTATACATAATAAATAATTATTACTATTATAAAAATTAATACATAGTATCATGATTACGAAATAATATGACCGATACTGATATATGTACATGTACTGGTATACTGATGCTATAACCTATACTGATATATACCTGAAGCCAACATCATTGAAGCCAGGCATGAGACAAGCAGTGCAGCTGTTTTATAAGCCATTCTGCAATGTGTGTCAGTGTGGGGAAAAAAAAGTGAATACTATTTACCGCATATACACTGTATACTGTTAACAGAGGTAAGTAAGGCTTGCCCGGCCTACCAGGCCAGACCTTCTGCTTGGCCTGGCAGGTCAGACCCTTACCTGACAGGCCAGGATCCACCCAAAAGGCAAGAAATGGGGAGAGTAGATAGATTGTCACACCATGCATGCACCGGCATAATCATGCTCATCCTTTGTTAACTCTATGTGTGCTTTGACTGATTTCAGCCTGTTTAGGTTAGGAAGCAATTTTAATTACTGACTGTGTGTTATTGAAAGCCGGTATGGAAGTGCAAGTATTCTGGTATTCAAAGTGATTTATACATACATGAATGTAAATGGAATGCCTGATCACATATAGAGATGCAGGCCCAAGCACATTTCAGTGTCAAGTATTCCACATTACATACATGTATACATATTGCTGCAACTACCAACAATTTTTATGAAGGTGAAGGGGGGTGGGGGTGGGTGAATGAACTTGCTGGCAATTCTCAACCATTTTAGCATGATGTGCTTCATTGATGTGGGTTACAGATTCCTATTCCAAGTGATTAACATGTACATGCACCATTAGGGAAGTCATGCGAATAATGGAGTTCTTCAGAATGGTCAGTTGTGCACGGGAATGAGACACTCACTTTGTAGTAACCAAATATGTACTTATAAGGTTGCAAGTGCAGCTCTTGCATGAAGCTCTGATCAACACATGACTTTAAAGATCCAGCTTATGGGTGGTGGCACAGATAATTACATGTATGGTACTCTTGACAAAGAGTTAATGGGGGAACCCTCAAGTGGAGCTTTGAGAGGGCTTTTTTGCTCATTGCAGGCCAAAGACTTTATGGCTTGGACAGCTTTATGATGTGTTGGGTGAGCTTGTCAGCATGCAAATGCAGCACATTAGAGTCTGTACACCTGGAAATGCAACCAAATAACGGAAATAGAGTTTTTTTTTTCCCCTCCCGACTTTGTGCATGGGAATTCGAATCTGACGATTAGTTATGAATGCATCTGGATGATACATCCAAAGATCGAGGTTAGAGGAAGCACAGCTGATGAAAGTGGAGTACCTGAACTGCATGGATTTGTGCGCAGCACAATTGAGTCTGAAGCAACATTCAAAGCCATTTGTACAACCGTTGCGATCAATTTTAAATTAATCTTTAATGTCTAGACGCTAGAGCAAGTATGGTACATTTATCTGGGCTTGCAGGTAAGCTGTTTAACGTTTTACCCAGCCAAGTTACTCAGAACTGATTGGACTACTTGTATATTTAAAGATTTCTTACAAGTATAATGAGACCCAACGTTTAAAAACTAAAACTACATGCGATAAAATAAGAAACCACATGATGTTGTGTCATGCACAGCAGCAAAGGAAATAATGTTAAAGTAAGCACCTTTCTCACGCGGTTGATATTTTCAATAGTATTGTTTCCCCATCTATGGTAGTCACTATGGCCTCCATATTGGCATCACCCAAGCAGCAGAGAGCAATCTCCCAGAAGATAGAGGATTGTCAATTCTCATTACTTTTTGAGGCATCAACACCTTAAGACAGGGCTACATCAGCTACACATACTTCATTTTGGCTATTAGTCGCTCTGGCAACAGGACTGGACCTCCATCTTGACCCCAATGAGTTGCAGACAGCAGTCAAATGGTGGTTAGGGGTAGATACTTACAGAGAAACCTCGTGCTCTTTGTGCCCAGATACAGCACTTGATTGGCTTGGAAATCACACTGCCACATGCAAGTGTGGTGGAAATGTGGTCCCTTGCCACAATCGCTGGTGCTGGAATTCTGCCGCCTTGCCCACCAGGTGGTGAGGGTGGAGAAAGGCAGTGGTCTCACACCTGATCACAGCCATACTCGCCCAGCTGACATACTTGCATTGGATTGGGACAGAGGAAGGCATGCTGCATTTGATGTAACTGTCACATCTCCATTTTTTGATCTCCATTCTCCCCGGGGCAAGCATGTCAGTGGGGACAGCAGCACTTGAGGTAGAGGTGTGAAAACACAGAGCCAATGACCCCAAGTGCTCTGAGTTGGGGTGGGTTTGTGTCACACTTGCCGTGGAGACATGGTAACTGGGGAAAAGAAGCTCATGCCACCCTGCTTCCTCCTGCCACAAGAGTCAAGTCTTCACTAAAAGATATGGCAGGCTAAACTGGCTTCACCCTCATCCGAGCCATTGCCAGGGCCATTCTGGGTAGCTGTTTACCCACCAAGGACAATTTAGTATTTTAAGGTGGTGTGCTTGTATTGATGTTGTTATATTCACTTATATAATATGTAATCTTGGTGATGTTGGCCTGGCATGTTCTATCAGTCCATTTGGAATATTTACAAGTGAAACATCCATATAAAGTGGCGACATGCAAACCCACAAAAGAACTATATTTAAGACGATTACAAAGGTAAATATCAATCTAAATAGGAACTGACGGTACCTACAGGCAACAGTATTTCAGTTAATGAGACAATTTAATTCATAATTATCTTTTTTAAATGGAGTGCGGTCTAAACGGGGATCAAGTGGGTGCAAAATCAGTACACATTCATGCCGCCGCTGTTTATTATTAACTGACGTCGCATCTGCGTATGTGTATAAGTGTAACTAATATCAGTATAGGAAAATGGGTATGGAAAAAAAAAACGAGAAGTTTCTATTAAAAATATAATGATATATTATTTATATGGGACAGTCTCCGACAAAATTGCCCTTTGCATCATTATATAAGGTAGGCTGTACACGCGAAAAAAAAAAAGCCTACTTGAGACCAACATGATTATCGCCGGTCAGTGTTCGCGAATTATTGCTGCGGTTCAGTTCGATACATAGCATGCACTCTTTGAATAACATTGCATACATATACAGCGGCTATACCGGTATTATATACATGCAGAGAATTCTGGCGGACTTACGTTTCGAAAAGGGACTCGAATTGTTTCGGCGACAGAAGCAATATTTCAGTAGCACCACTGCCACTAAGCCTAAAAGCGTGTACGCGTAAGCTTTCAGTACAATTACACGATCGAAGCCCACTTGATTAGCCTGGCGTAGCCACACCCTTATACTTATCCGCATACTGATAGAGTATGGGGTTTGGTTCTAATGAGCCACAAATGTGCAAAACAAATTACGAACGTACACTTAAAAACATAAAATATGAATTGAAGTAATGCAGCACAGCTAGCTATACAACCGTTGTATTGTACATAATATTGTAAGAGGTGTAGTATTCAATTGTAACTCTTTTGGAGATCAAGATACATACTCTGTCCACTTTTCAGTGGAGCACCAAGAAATCCTGCTTGTGGGTGAGTCAGGAGGGCTTCATTTGGAATCGAAAGGACAATGTCTTCATGAAGAGAAAGACAAGTGTGGACATCTTTAAATGTAGGACGATGATGTGCATCAGAGTTCCTAAAACATGGCAAACATAGCAAGTTGGAGGAGGAAAATGGAACTAATAAGTTTAATTAGACAGCAATGATACTGTCTAGTTATAAAAATGAGGAGTGTATAGGTACATGGGTAAGTCAAATCAGCAATTGTTTGTGATATTGAAGATTTACTGCAACCAGCCCCCCCCCCCCCCCCCCCCCCCTCCAAAAAAAAAGAAATTCTCTGGATTACATGCAGTACAGTACTGATGTAGCTTACCAACATTGTATCATTATCTGATAGACCAGTAAGGGGCATCCTGGAGGTGGAGGGAGTCTGTATCCAGAGTTGACCTTCTGCAGTGCCTTCAGGGAGTACAGCCTAACACTCAGTGGCCACATGCGCACATAGGCATAAAATATGATTTTGAAATGGCATTTATGCTAGTGCCCATGTATGTGCCAGTACAACATAATGGTATAGGGTACAAAATAATCATGCTACAGCATGCCTAGACAGCTTTAATTCTGGAATAAACACCTTACTCAATTTCATGTCTTTGGATCTTCAAGACATTTTGCTTCTCCAATTGAACATAAAGTTCTGCTTCATGTGATGCTGGCATGTAATAAAGATTCTCCATGGAAGCATCTTTGTGGCTGTGATATGCTGGCTGAAGGACAATTTTTAACCAAAACGTGACTCATTGTATGTAATGTTTTAAATAAAGCTCACCCATGATTTATGGGCCAGGTTTTAGTTTTTATCATTGTATTAAAAATAAATCATTGTGCAATTTTATAACCCTGTTGTTACCTTTGTATAAACCACCAATTCCTTGCAACAGTTGTAGCTGGAGCCAGCAGATTTGCACTACTGTTTCATTCATACCATATATATATAATCATACATGCAATCTGGCTAGGTCTTAAGTGAGTCAATTCTTGATAGTGACATCAATTTGGCTACAGAGCCCCTAAATACATCCATGTTATCTGCTCTGTACACTTGGCAATATGATGTGGCAGATGCTAGACACACCTCACAATATGTGCCTCTAAATATTGTATAGTTTTTAAGCTTACATTTAAACTGATGGCACAGTGAGGATATTTGACCTTCTCATCATCAGATCCCTGTTGCAGATGTGAATAGCTGAGCTTGTCATTGTTAGTTTGTTGTTGTATGTGTGAATAGCTGTGCTTTTTATCATGTAGATGAGAATAGGTGTGCATTTCATCATGTAGGTGGGAGTAGCTGTGTGCCTCATTGTTAGATTCTGGTGGCTAGTTGATTATTGGGGGAGGGGGGGGGGGGGAGGGGGGGGGGAAATATGCTGGTTTAGTAGTTTTATTTTTACACATTATCTACATTTTATCATCAGTAGCAGTAGGAGTTGATTCATCACTTTTAGGTGCATGTACTTGACAAAGTTGCTTCATCATCTGAATAAAAAACACATCTTGAAGCTAATAGTAAATAATAGCAATCAAAATAACTTATAACCATACTTGGCCTGGCTCTTCATCTTTCACAGCTACATAGATAGGGTTAGGTTGAAGGCCTTTCATTTCAATTTCACAATCAATGTATGCTCTGTTGCCTGGGAAGAAGTCAAAATGCATGGTGAATGTGACATTTTTATCTCAGCAAGGCTAATGATACTGCATTTGGGCTCTGCAGTAAAGAATATATTATTGCCCACACACATGACATTGCAAAACACGACTGATCTTAAAAACAAGTGAAGTATAAGAAAGCCAACACAAAATATCAATCAATCAATCCAACAAGCCCAGCTATGCCACTGTGCTACTGTCACTGCTATGCCTTCTGTAGTGAACGTATAAAGTATATGTCTTGTAGTGAATGTATAAAGTATATGCCTTCTGTAGTGAATGTATAAAGTATATGTCTTCTGTAGTGAACATATAAAGTATATGCCTTCTGTAGTGAACATATAAAGTATATGCCTTCTGTAGTGAACATATAAAGTATATGCCTTCTGTAGTGAACGTATAAAGTATATGCCTTCTGTAGTGAACATATAAAGTATATGCCTTCTGTAGTGAACATATAAAGTATATGCCTTCTGTAGTGAACGTATAAAGTATATGCCTTCTGTAGTGAACGTATAAAGTATATGCCTTCTGTAGTGAACGTATAAAGTATATGCCTTCTGTAGTGAACATATAAAGTATGTCTTGTAGTGAATGTATAAAGTATATGCCTTCTGTAGTGAATGTATAAAGTATATGCCTTCTGTAGTGAATGTATAAAGTACTAATGAAAATGCTATTACTCTGCCTAGTCAAATAGCTTACGTTGTATTCGAGAAACAGCTTGTGGCTGCTTGGTCCTGCCTCCTTCACATCTTTGTCGGAGAAGGATTGCAGCCACCACAGTTAATACAATTCCAATCACAAAGAAAATGCTGACAACCACGCCTGCAACAGTTGCCGGTACTGTGTTTTGATCTGTGTGTAAGTGTAAAAAAGTTCAGTAAATTTTGGTATTGAAAAGAATTGCTTGCAATGTCCAATGTATTATAACAAAGACTGAAGGAACTCATGAATAAAAATTTGAATTCAGTACAATGATAACTAGCTGCTATGATCTCAGAATCCAAATTTCCTGACCTTGTTTAGCAATAGAAATAGTAGTAACCTGAGGAGCACTTGTGTATGATGGAGATGGTGTAACAAAACTGCTGACTGAAGGAAGCGCTGTATTGAAAATGGCTGAGAACAGAGCAGCAGAGGTTGTATTGGATGAATCCTGGATATTTGATGTCATAACAGTGCTTGAAATAGGAGTGGCTGCATGGGAAAAGTGCAAGCAGGGGTGGATATATTAGAGGGCAGGCTTCATTTATAATAGGGCTCAATGATGTAGACAAAAGAAAGATACAATAGAATCCGATAACAGTGATTGATGTAACCTAATTCAATGTAGGAATGAGCACATCAATAGTATAGGATAAAGATAACGGATGAAGTATGGGCATATCAGAGAACGTTTGATGCAATGATGCATGTACATGTATTGGAGAAAAACTGCATGCCCCCTCCCCTCCTCGTACAGGTACAGTTGTATTCGGCTGTCAAATAGCGCTCCCTTATCCTCCCCCCCCCCCCCCCCCCCCTTCCAGAAAAGCTGGGGTGCCCATGACGCATGTCATTCCTGGACAAAAAAAAGAATGCATGCACTTATGCATTGTTAGATGATAATTATATTATACATATTACAGTTGATGTTATTATTATAGTTAGCAATAGAATACACTTACACAGCAGCAGGATTACATACTTTATCAGAAGGCTTACATACATGTAATTATTATTTCAAGTGGAAAAAGTCCTTCAGTGAAGTGACAGGCTGGGTTCGGGTCAAAAATGGTTTTTGCTATTCTAAGAGCAACCAATTTATGTGGCAGCAGGAAAAAATGGAGGTCTGGGACTGGTATGGATGGTGGTGCGGGTTTACCCTTTAGTGAGCCGGGATACTGCATGTTGTATTGTATTAAGTATGTAGTCATTTATGCAATGTACTGCAATTCTTTGTATTGTGTGCGGTTGTGTGTGTATTATTAGATTATATAAAATATTATAATATAATACTATACGCGCACCAATTAGCAATACATGTAACAATTTACATTAGTAATCAGTCGTGCTATTGCTTACTAGTACAATTCAGTCCATTTGCAGCCAGCATGTATCCGCTGTAACAATTGCAGCTATAGCCGGGAGTGCTGTCGTTGCACATCTGCTGGCACCCTCCGTTGTTCACCGCACACTCATTCACATCTGCATGCATACACGTAGTATAGTGCACAGGAATAGCGAGCGTGTTACACTTTGCTTACCAAGTCTGACGTGAAGAGTAACACTATTAACAACGGTATACGGGGGTCTAGATTGATCCAGCATACCACCAGGTGTAAAAGCTGTACAACCGGCTCCATATAAATAGTCATAGTCTTTGTTCCAGGACACTGACGCACCCGCCACGGTCGCAACGACACCTAGACTTCCTAAGAGCGGATCCTCTATACAGATCACTTCCGTTCAAACACGTGCCATCGTATCAAAGTGTCAAAGATGAGCGTTAGTGAGGACAAGAATATTACTATTACAAAGGAGGCGCTGTTGTACAACGACATTTATATGTACTTACTCGAAGGCGCGTATCGTGAAGAAGCAACAAAGGATGAAAAGAGACTGATCAGAAGAAGTGCTGCGTTGTTCTTTGTAAAAGATGGTCTACTGTTTCGAAAGGACGAGTTGCGAAAAGAAGGAAAGCAGTGGATAGTGGACAAGGATAATCAGCTCAAGGTCATGCGATCTTGCCACGACGAGAAGATTGGTTAGTTTGTTACATTGTTACATGCATGTACTCATATATTCCTTCTTTTACACGTGCAGGTGGCGGTCACTTCGGTCGCGTTATAGTTAATGAAGCATTGTATGACCAGTTTGCTGATTTCAAGAAGAAGGTGTCACGTCCGAATTTGGCTTTTGTGAAAAATGTACCACTCTTGACCTACTGGTTAAAAGTCAGCAAAATCATTTCTATCAAGCATATTGTAATAATGGATGAAATATTCGTCCTGATGACTTCATCAGACTTAGACACACTGTGCCAATGGGTACTTGATATTAAAATGTCTCCAAATGGTATGTGATTCCTGCTTGTGTCAGTTTATGCCATGTCTTATTGCATCTGGTACTCAGCAATGTCATTGTAGATTATTATACTAAGTAATTCCCCTCAAATTGCCACACAAATCAAGCGTTTGTACATTATCCATGCAGGCACTGGTGAAGAGATTGAAAATGTAGAGAAGATCAAGATCATGAAGACAAGTGGTTGAAGATTGCAGGAATTCAGCTTTACAGGAGCCATCACAACATGATTGTGGCAGAGAGTGGATGGCTGAATGATGAAATAATCAATGTTGCACAAAGTTTGCTCAAAAACCAGTACAAAATGAAGGGGTTTCAAAACACTACACTTGGTTGTAATTTACATCATGCGTACTGATCTTGAGTTCATCCAAATTCTGTTTAATGGAAACAATCACTGCATGGGAAACAATTTCTACAGTTGGACTGCCACAACCAGCTCGTTGTATAAATGTCTACGACAGTTTATATTAAACACTGACAGACTTCACCAAAGATCAAATATGTGCTCTTTTGTGCAGTGGTGATAACTGCCAGATTAATGAAGGTGCATATAAGCAGAAGAATATGTCAGATTGTGGCCTCCTTGCCATTCAGTATGCTAGCATGCAGTATTAAAATGAGAATTCATTTGGTAAAGTGTTTTCAAGAGAGCAAAATGAGCCCATTTCCTAGTACTGTATAGCACTGTCTGAGGTCTCATATGTTGAAGACAAAATTTCTGTTATATGTCACTGAGAAAGGAAAAATGATCCAGTGTTCCCAATGCATTTAAAGAATGGATACACCAAGCTTGTGAAAAAGCTATACCTCGCAGGGCGTGGACTGAAAGGATGTTTGTTTGGTACTGCAAGTCTTGTAAAAAAGGAACAACCCGAAAAGAACTGGTCGCTGTTTGAATTAATGGACACGGATAATCGCATATGCAGTATACGGAGTCACCCGTCGGCTAGTTATTATAATCTGAACTGCTGGGCCTATGGAGAACTTCAGATCAAAGACACAAATGCATATGCATGTGTCGATGGTGGGGGGACAGTCTATCCTAAAGGGGGACAATGCATCCTAGGATACATTGTCCGTAGGCGGACAAGCTATCCGGGGGGACAGACTATCCTGTTACACCGGCACACTTGAGTGGACCCGATATGTTGGCAAAGATGCCATACATGTACGCTGGGGTTGCTTGTGTTAGGTTGCTTCCAAAGGCAGTACATTGCTGGCTTCCATCTGGGCAAGTATAATGTGCATCAACTATACATGCACGGGCATGATCTAAATATGCACACTGTAGCAATGACAATCATCATTGCAAAAAAATACAAATTTAACTTTATCTATCTATATAATTATATAATATTATAACGGTGGAGTGTCCGTGTGCGTGCGTGCGTGCGTGCGTGCGTGCGTGTGAAACACGTTTTTTGGGGTCGAATCCTGGTGAGGTCGATTTATTTTTAGTTCGTTTTTTTTTCTTCTTACCAGGGAGTGCAATTCTATCGGAAGATGTTGTTTGCGTTATGTTATGAACTTATATTCGTGGTTTTATTAATTATTTGTGTGCTAATTAGCTTGCATGGCAGTCAACGTGCCAGTTAATGATGAAATTATTTGCATCACTTTTACATTTGAGTGGACGTTTTAAAAACATGGTTAAGGATGTCCAAAATCTAATTACAGGATGTTGTTTATGCATTATCTGGCATTAAAAGTACAAAACCCACAACTGCTCACGTAACTTCCTGATTGCATAGCGTTTCATTTTCAGTAACTACCCTAAATAAGTAGTTTTTAGGGGATTTCTCCACCGTTACATGCTGGATTGCGCTGAAATTCGGTATATAAGTGTAGCATGGCCCCTTATCTAAAACTACTATGCCCAATTTCGAATGCGGGTAACAGTTTCCGTATTGGCATCCTTTGAGGACAGATTTTAGAAGGAATTGTGCTTAGTATGGCGTTTCGTTGCGTGCGCGATCTGAGATCCCAGGATCAGCTAGTAGATGGTAAAATGATGGTTGAATCCAATGCAGTTGCATTCGTGATTTTACTGATGGTTTGGCAGCGAATACTATAGAAAACCTCTAAGTTGGAGGATGAAAAAAAAGTCGGCCATATACAATGAATAACATTATAAAATTTACGTCATTGTATTTTGTGGGCGTGGTGATCAAGTACAACGGTTCTTTTCCTCTAAGTCTTCAGAGGTGCCCAAATAGGTGATAATGCTTTCCTACATCTGATTTATCGCCCGCTTGTGGTCTCCAGCAGGGTTTGGTTCTGAAAAGAACGCTCCCACTTTTCAGCCAATGACGTCAACTCTATAATGTTATATACAAGCTCTCCCAGTGGCCCCAGCCGATTATGCGTTTATTTAGGATGACAATAAGCATACTTTTTGCAGTGTATTAAATATTGAAGAGCAATATTCGGATTGATTAATATACATAGAAGAACCTGGATAGCAATCGCGAATAGAAAACTCTTAATTCCTACAGTATTATATACCTACTTCATTTAGCTCTATCTGTTTCCTGAGGAAAACTATTATCTTTGATCGCTTACTTCCTGCTCGCATCATTCGATCGCGCAGCAGTAATACTAATTAAACACGCTTGGAGGGTCTTGGATTTAGATACCCCCCCCCCCCCCACACACACTTTGGGTGGAATGCTAACTCGCGAATTCACTCGCGTTCACTTAACGCTTCGTTTTTGAACTCGTCAATTAAGTAAATTAATTATTCATGAGTTCATTTATTCATAACTGGTCGGGTCCCAAAGAACCCCCCCCCCCCCGAATCCGCCGCTGAGCCTCTTACTCAGTCTCTACATGTACATCATACTTTATAATAGTTTGTAAGTTACTAAAAATGGCGGTACTCAGTCCTAGGATATACGTAACGTTTTTTTTTTTTTTTTTTTGTAGACTTGAGACTGATAAGCAGGGCCGGTGAGAGCCATAGTGAGGCTCGGCCGCCCGGGGTAACATATTATTTGAGGGTCCCATAGGCCCTGAAAATACGAGCGGGGGGTGGGGGGGTCCCCCCTTGAGATTGGCCCGCCGGGCCCCCTTGGGGCCCCTATTATACCTTGGGGCCCGGGGTAAGTAACCCCGCTTACCCCCCCCCCCCCCCCCCCCCCCCCTGCTGATGGGGTTATTAAGGGGGATGAGGACGAGGAGGAGGAGGAGGAGGCGGAGTGGAAACCCTGAGACAGTTCACAACTAGTACAAAGGAATTAGTACTACGCAACGCTACAAAAACTGTCAGTTAAAATATCCATCTTTACTAGGTTTGAGGGAGAGAAGATGTTTTATATCTGGCCATGCAAACTACATGGCGCATCCAAAGAGTCAGTTAGTCAGAAGAGTTAAGGGATTACATTATTAGACTGCACTTGCTTTTAATGACCTATTAATGCCATGTACTGCATGAGTATTGTAAAAGGTCTATACACGCGCGAAAATCCAAATAATATATGCCTACCTGAAACCAACATCACTGAAGTCAAGCACGAGATGAGGAGAGCGGCAGCTGTTTCATAACACATCATGTTTAATCAATTATCGTCAGTGTGCTGCGGTGTTGATACATAACAAGCCGGCACTCTTCGAATAAACACAGCGGGACATGCAGTATATTTTATATACTTACGGCAGTAAGGGTTCTGGCGGACTTTAAAATTAAGACATGGTCATTGTTTCGTTGACAGTAGCAACATTTCAGTAGCACCTCCGCCTCTATGCCACAGGTAAACTGACGTGACGTAGTTGATTAAACGATCGATGCCCCACAGCAAAAAAACGCGTCAAATCAATTATTGATTCACAATTGATTTCATAGTAAAATCAAGTGCACTTGATTTTTACTATCCAATCATGCGTTGATTTAACAATTGATTTAAAAATCCGTTGTGGAATCAATAATTGATTTGATGCGTTTTTTTGCCGTGCCGGCCCGCTTAGTCTGGCCATGAGCGTAGCCACACCCTAGTTTATGCCTTATCAACTTAGGGTGAGGGGAAGACTTGTTTTAATCAGATGAGCCAAATAGTATGTTCAAACAACATACGAACATACACGTTGCGATTTAAAAACATAACAACTCAAATACAGTTCAGTTATGAGCCGAGGATTTAACATTCAATGCAGCAGAATTGTTGTATTGTATTATATTGTAAGAGGTGCGCACGCGAGTAATATTCAATTGTAACTCTTCTGGAGCTCAAGATACATACTCTGTCCACTTTTCAGTGGAGCGCCAAGAAATCCTGCTTGTGGGTGAGTTAGGAGGGCTTCATTTGGAATTGAAAGGACAATGTCTTCATGAAGAGAAAGACAAGTGTGGACATCTTTAAATGTAGGGCGAAGATGTGCATCCGAGTTCCTAAAAAATGGCAAACATAGCAAGTTGGAGGAGGAAAATGGTGCTAACACATTTAACTTATCAGACAACAGTGATGATTAATGTCTACTTATAAAAATGAGGAGTTTATAAACACTTAGTTCAAAAGGTTGCTTTCCATTTTAAATATCTGGTTAGAGAATTTATCAGTAAATTGCCATCTGCATTGCAATGAAATGATGGCCACACCCTTTTAATTATTTGTGATATTGAAGATATACTGCACCCCCCCCCCCCCCCCCCCCCCCTCCATCTCTGGAATACAGTACAGTAGTGAGGTAGCTTACCAACATTGTATCATTATCTGATAGACCAGTAAGGGGCATCCTGGAGGTGGAGGGAGTCTGTACCCAGAGTTGAACTTCTGCAGTGCCTTCAGGGAGTACAGCCTAACACTCAGCGACCACATGCACACATACAACCACACACACACACACACACACACACACACACACACACACACACACACACACACACACACACACACACACACACACACACACACACACACACACACACACACACACACACACACACACACACACACACACACACACACACACACACACACACACACACACACACACACACACACAGCCACCTACTTCATTGTTAGTCAGCCCTTCAAATGGTTTACACCCAATGCTCCATATTTCATACAGCACACACCCATAGCTCCACACATCACTGGCAGTGGAGTACTTCATGAAGCACACTGCTTCAGGAGCAGTCCACTTAACAGGCACCAGACCACCATGGGACATGTAGTAGTTTCCTTCTGCTAGGTCACGTGACAAGCCAAAGTCTGCAATCTGAATTTTGATTCGTATATATTGCAGGACTTTTACAAGATGGTCAAACATCTTACTTTGCAGATGAAGTCCTTTGTAACAAGCACATTTCTTGCAGCCAGATCGCGGTGTACAAATGACTTTGATGAGAGGTATTGCATCCCAAGAGCCACCTGCTTGGAGTAGGCCAGCAGAATCTTTGGAAGCTCTGACTTGAAACTGTTTCCAGGATTGCTACCATTGGAATATAAACCATGTGTACTGAATACCAGACAGTACCATGGCATGCTTACACACCTTGGTCTCATTGTAGCAAGGTGTGTTGATAAGTCCTTATTGCCAGCTAATTCTAGTACAAGCATTACCTGTGGGTGGAGATAGTACACATGTGCTGGTCATATTACAACCTACAGGCTCTCCATCAGTGACAATGCCATAGAGCTGGATGACATTAGGATGTCTGAACTGTGCCATGATGGCTGCTTCCTGCAGAAACTTGACCTTATCTTCAGGCTTCGTAGAAGATGGATTTAGTGTCTTAATGGCTACTTCATGTTTTCCTTTAGTACTGTTCCACACTGCTACCTGCACTCCTCCAAACTGACCACTCCCCAGCATGTCAGCAGTGCCTCTGCAATGAATATAAACAACTATTTCTTCTTGATAAATATACTAACATTTCTTGGAAGTGGAATAAATAAAGGGTTACTTAAGCAAATGTTTGACCATAAAATTCTAAAATACATGTGTGCATAACTGAGGACCAATTTCTTTACGACTGCAGGCAAATAGTATTTTTAACCTTAAAACATTATATTTGTATGCAAGACAAAGGTATATGGACTAGTTCAAGATCCTCCTTGATTCTATTGTTAAGGATGCTCTTTTTTAATTGCTTTTTATAGCATAAGCACCTTCATTTCTAGGGTACATAGAACAGCTTACTCAATTTCATGTCTCTGGACCTTCAAGATCTTTTGATTCTCTAATTGAATATAAAGTTCCACTTCATGTGATGCTGGCATGTAGTAAGGATTCTCATCATGTTCCACAGTAGGAGGAGGCTGTGCATCTATACAGCTTGGATCTGCAGTCTAATGAAAAACAAATTGTGTCAACTGACCAAACTATATGCTTGTAAGTGTGGCTTGTTCTTGCTAATGGATAATTAAAGGTAAGACAACCCGCTAGACCAAAGTGGTTAAAATAAGAACTAGTAGTGGATACATAGACAACCAAGTCTGTTGAAACAGCTTGGCCTCCTGAATGAGAGGCGCCGGTTTCATGGATAAGTAGCAGTAATGCTAGCAATTGGACTACATATGTCACACACTTGCACTTGCTGTCTCTATGTGTGGTTTGTATTTTATAACTTAATGTAAAAAACTACTTTTTTGGCCGGTACCTTTTTCACCACTGCAGAATAAGTTGGGCCAGGAACTTGATAATGATCTTTATTCTGTGGCAGAGGAATAATAAATATAATCGTACCTCCTAATGCTATTTTATAGTGACATTTAAACTGTTGGCACAGTGAGGATAGCTGGGCTTCTCATCATCAGATCCCTGTTGCAGAGGTGAATAGCTGAGCTTGTCATTGTCAGTTTGGTGTTGTATGTATGAATAGCTGTGCTTTTCATCATGTAGATGAGAATAGGTGTGCATTTCATCATGTAAGTGTGAGTAGCTGTGTGACTCATTGTTAGGTTCTGGGGGCTGCTTGAATGTCAGAAGGAAAAAAAACCTGTTGGATCAATAATTTTATATTTACACATTACTACCATCTTATCATCAGCAGTGGCATGAGTTAACTCAGCACTTCTAGGTACTTGATAAAGTTGCTTCTGAATACAAAAAAGCACATCATGAAGCTAAAAGTTAATGATTGCAATGGAGTAACCTATACCCATACTTGGCCTAGCTCTTCAGCCACATAGATAGGGTTAGGTTGAAGGTCCATCAGTTGCATTTCAGACTCAATGTATGCTCTGTTGTCTGAGAAGTCAAAATGCATGGTGAATGTGACATGTTTATCTCAGCAATGCTAATGATACCGTTTATGCAATTTTAAATCAACATTATTATTAAAATGTGTACATGTTATTGCAATTAATGTATGAAAAAGTACGTAATGATGCAAAACAGGACTGATCATGAATAGTAGAACTTTCGTCTCTTGTTTTAGGTGCAAATTTAAGTCACATTTCATTAATTCAAAACATTATTAATGGGAACACAAAATATAATTCAACAATCCCAGCTGTGCTATATCCACTGCTATGCCTTCTGTAGTGCATCTTTTTGAATGAAAATGCTACTACTCTGCCTGGTTATATAGCTTACATATTCCAAAACTATCTTGTGGCGGCTTGGTCCTGTCTCCTGCACATCTTCGTCGGAGAAGGATTGCAGCCACCACAGTTAATACAATTCCAATCACAAAGAAAATGCTGACAACCACTCCTACAACAGTTGCAGGTACTGGGTTTTGATCTGTGTATAAGTATAAAAAACAACAACAGTAAATTTTGGTATCAAAAAGAAATGGAATTCTAGTATATTATAAAGAGGGTTGAGGGAACTTATGCATGAATACGTATAAAATTCAGACTACAATTTCATGTGATAACTTCACTGAACTTCACCCTGCATGGTCAGGGCCATGGCTAGGGCCTTACTGGCAAGGTGTGCACCCTCCCTTGGCCTCCTGGACATCCCTTGAATATTTCTATGTACTGTATATGTACTATATTTGACCTAATTCATTCTTGTATAATCATAAAATTATTATTTGATTGTATTTTAATCATGTGATAACTGGTGTAATGAACTCAGAATCAAAATTACCTGACCTTGTTTCGAACTAGAAATAGTAGTAACCTGAGGAGCACTTGTGTATGATGGAGATGGTGTAACAAAACTGCTGACTGAAGGAAGCTCTGTATTAAAAATGGCTGACAACAGAGCAGCAGAGGTTGTATTGGATGAAGCCTGGATACTTGAGGTCATAACAGTGCTTGAAATAGGAGTGGCTGCATGGGAGAGAGGATGGATATTGCAAAAGGACTTGAAGCAGGGGTGGATATGTTAGAGGGCAGGCATGATAACAGGGCTCAACATTGTAGACAAGAGAAAGATGGAGGAAGTAACATAGAATGTGATAACATTGCTTGATGTAACCAAATTTACTTTAGGAATGAGCACATCAATAGAAATGGAGAGACAGTTTTATGTAATGGCTGTACATGTGAAAAATATGAGAGGATAAAATAGGGACTGGGGGAATGTGTGTAGGCACTATAAAAGGGATTGATGCAGTGGCTGGGTAAGACAGAACAGGTATTCCTAAAGGAACGTGTCAACTCACTTGAATTCATCTCAATGATAATAAAACTTGACTTTAGCCACATAGTGCATCATTACTTGTGAATGCAATGTACTACTGTGTACAATACAATGCATGCCAGTTGAATTATTATGAATCTACATGTGACTATTGGTGATGGTGATTATGAAATGGGAAATTATTAATTTTAAGAACTTATGTAGTATTATTGTACTGCACGCATATCATCCCCGGACAAAAAATAAATATAAGAATGCATGCACTTATGCTTTTTGTGGTTTGTATTGTGATGATGATTATTATACATATTACAAATTATTATTATAGTTAGCTATAGAACAGCAGCAGGATTACATAATTTATTACACGCTACAGAAGGCTTATACATGTATACATGTATGTACATTTGTAATGCTATCTACATAAACCAAGCAATTAAATGCAATCCTTGCCCTTGTCATACTTCCATATTTAAAAGATCCACATGGTCCTCAGAGGTTGCTTCCTGTATAGTAATGTCCCTTACATGACCTTAATGTAATAATTTCAAGCTCGTGGAAAAAGTTCTTGAGTGAAGTGATAGGCTGGGTTTGGGCCCTAATGGTTTTAGCTATTCTAAGTTTATGCGGCAGCAGGAGGACTGGGACTTGTATGGATGGTGGTGCGGGTTTACCTTTGTATATATATTTGGTTAGTCATTTATACAATGATATTTATTTATTATGGTAAGCTTATTTGACACAGTTCTAATAAGTCTATCCATGGGCCAACTCCCTTCCCATGATGGCCCTTGCCACTGATCTCACCAGTGACAAGTTCAGGTGGCCATCAATTTCCACAAACATTTTCGGTTTGGGACCTAACTGGCTAACAGCAAGCAGGGATGCCAAGCGGGAAAATACACACTGTGTTTCCTTCCCCCAGTTTCCATACGTTTCCACCACCAGGCATGGCACTTCGTATCGTTAGCAGCATGCTTCCTCCGCAATAGACAAACATCAGCAAATGAACTTATATCAGTTGCCGTATGTCAATCGTGCTAATGAGGCAAAATGCTCAGGCGTAGTTGGCCCACGTTGCTTAGCCTGCCATAGCCCATGGATTTTAGCTTACATTTTCAATGTAATATCATTAAAATCATAATAAGGACTTTTAAGTTATAAATATAGGATTAAAAGCAAAGCATACATGAAAGTAACTATTTTTGCCTTGGGTTAGCAATAATAATAATTTTCACAATTGTTTTAAAAATAAATCAGCACACCTTAAGTACGGGTATGTGATACACAGGGTTACAGTATAAAAATTACAATTACATTTGTTACATGCATTTCAGTAGTTTGATGTGCTATTGCTTACTAGTACAATTAAGTCCATTTGCAGCCAGCATGTATCCGCGGTAACAATTGCAGCTATAGCCGGGAGTGCTGTCATTGCACATCTGCTGGCACCCTCCGTTGTTCACCGCACACTCATTCACATCTGCATGCATGCACGTAGTGTAGTGCGCATCACGTGCACTGAAACAGCAAGCGTGTTACACTTTGCTTACCAAGTCTGACATGAAGTGTAACATCATTCACAATGGTATACGTGGATCCGGACAGATCCATGGGCCCACCAGGTAATGCTGTACAACCTCCAAATACATCTTTCCACGATACTGACGCACCCGGCACGGTCGCAACGACACCTAGACGTCCAGAGTCAGGATCCTTCACGCACGCTGCGAGAATGTCACCCGGGTATACTCTGAATGGGCGTGGTATGGAGAAGTTGCTGCACTCATAAGCCATCGTGATCGCAGTTCCGTCAACCGATGCGGTGAAGGAAGACCCTTGAACCAATGTGTACACGGTGCTGTTGGTGCTTGCAGGCCGATACACACCAAAGTAAGTTTCCGTGCGGACATAGTCCGTTGTGGACATATAGTAGCATATATCCCATGAGGTAGCATTTCCGGCACACGTGAGTGGACCCGAGATGTTGGCAAAGATGCGACGTGTGGATGTAGGGGTGGCTTTTGTTAGGTTGTTTCCAAAGACAGTACATTGCTGGCTTCCATCTGGGCGGGCAAGTATAATGTTCATATAACATCAACTACATGGGCATGACTCGATCTAAACTGATATGCACACTGACTAACAATGACAATCATCATGCGTATACACCTAATTATTTAAATCATTAACGTTTCGCTATATCTGAAAAGCTATTACAAGTTGTTTTACAAAGGATTCAAACATGACATGTTTTTACAGCTAGTGCCTTTCATGCATTGCACTATGTTATACCATTATTAGAGTATTCTGGTCAGTGTTAGTTTATTATCAGATAGTTGATCTGTGGTGGAAAAGCCGGGGAATAAAAGCAGAAGATGACATGATAATATAACACCATGCATGCAGGGCAGAGTCCAATATCTAAACTTGATTCCAGACTCATGCAGGCGGCGGCTACATTGATTAAAGCCAGTGATCATGCATGAGATGACTGAATGGATCGTATACGTTAGTGGCTATACTGTGATTTTCTATCCACATAAAGGTCACATTCTGTATGCATGAAACCGCTCTATACATAATAAATTATAGTAATAATTATAAAAAGTTAATAAATAGTAGGCTTTATTTCTAAATCACTCACATCCCTTTGGTATCATGTAGGCCCAAGTCCTCAGTACTTAATGATATTTTACCGCCAGTGCCTTCGTAGATGGCTAGACATTGTTTCTGGTCAAGTCCCGTCCGATTATTATTATTATTATTATTATTATTATTATTATTATTTCGATATTAAAATTACAGGTAATAGGACATACAAAACACACGAAAACATGACCAAAACTAAATAACCCTTCAGAGATAATCTTGAGGGCAATATCTGGACATCATAGCCCTCACATTAGCCCTTACAAGGTTCAGATTGAGCCGGCCATACAGCTCTGATAGAACGGCAGATTTGGGCCTTGATGATGTTATGGCTAGGCGAGAGGCTAGACTTGAAAATGCCTCCTCCTTATTATTATTATTCTCGCCCACTGAATGCTGAAACCTAGCATGGGATAGCAAGGCTCTGGCATTGCAGCGAACTAAGGTGAGGTTCAGTCTCTGATAGATGTTTGTAATGGCCTTTGACTTGCTGCACTGCAACTGCAAAGCCAGACGGGCAGCCAGCCGAGAAATGAGCTTCCACACCCCAACAACCATAGGACTCTACTGCCAAGGGTATGCAGACCCAACCCAACTCTGCCGGTGCACTTGGGATCATTGGCATTGTGCTTGCGCACTTCAGCCTTTCCAGCTATTATTATTATTATTATTATTATTATTATTATTATTATTATTATATGCGTTGATTGCATAACCAATTTAGATAACTATTATCATTATAGTAACTTGCACATTCTATACGTACGTTCAGCATCTATTGGATTTGCTAATAATTAATTAAGGGGGGGGGGGGGGGGGGGGGGGGGAGAGGTTCTAAGCAATTTCTATCATGCAGCCGGTTTAGATATTATAATATTTTTTATGCATGTCAGATTGAAACCACTCTTTACATAAAAATCTTAGTACATGTAATAATTATTAGTATTATAAAAAATATAGTAGGCTAGGTATCCCAACTATTTATCAGTATATTAACTTGGGCATTATACATACAGCATCTATTGGTTTTGCTTATATATTATTGTAACATTATTATACATGTATAAATTATATACCTTTATGTAGCATGTAATGCATTATATAACCCATACCTGAAGCCAAAATCATTGAAGCCAGGCATGAGACAAGCAGTGCAGCTGTTTTATAATCCATTCTGCAATGTGTGTGGGGAAAAGGTGTAAACACAAATGCAGTAATTCATTGCATAGCTAGCTGATTGCACGGTGTATTTGTATTTGTAAGTTAGAGTGCATGTATGCTAAAATGTACGCGCGCACTTCATTATGAATTTTAAAATCGCCACAATATATGTACATGTACATCAGAATCCACATACATGTATATGAATATAATATTCTAGGGCTGTCGTTTGGAGCACGCTCAGATCGTGCGGACATACCTATGGTATACGACCAAGTACGTCTGGCTCTTGCGAGACTACATGTAGGTCGGACACAGTATGATCAACTTGTCACGCGCTCTAACGAGTTAGAGTGAGAGAGAGCTTAAACTCTGTTGCAAAGGCGAGAGGCATCCCAAAGGCAACAATAAGGTGTTGCATGCGAATGGTGTGCATGGCGTGATTGTGGCAGTTTAATAGCGTGCGCGTATACTGATGTACGCAATGCTAGTCTAATGTCATAGACAGAAACTACATGACTATTCGATTTTGATTAGATCTACATTTTAATGCAGTATCGTTTGAAATGTTGCGATAGCTAGCTAGGTGTCTGTCAAAGCGGCACACATCAAACTGTAAACCGCTACTGAATTTCGTTCTCAATATCTTTTTTTAAAAACAGCTTTAATACATATAGGTTATATAGGACCTGGCAATTGGTAATCACACTGTATCTGAGCAAAAACAAATGCATTGCAACAAAGCCGGTGCAAAATTCGTCTTAATTAGCGGAAGCACTCGTACTCTATAGTACATGGGTACATACCTTTATGAAAAGACAAAAAGAACTTGACGAGAAGTTTCTATGACGATAGCGCAGCTCAGGGTCGTGTATATATAGCTGCTGGCAACTCACCGCAATTAAACCATGCAATCGTATGTTGAGCAATATAGTATAGTTCGTGTATATAGGTCGCAACTCACAATCAATTCAACGTTGAGGTAATGTCTCTGAACCGCGATAGTAGGTATGTATGTTATCAAACGATTGACGCCCACGTGCTTAAGTAACAAGTTCATTGTGAGTACAATTCATGCATGTGCTGTGTGCACTGTGTATTAAAGATAATGTATAAGAATAATGACAATTATAATATGAGTGAACGAAATCCTGTAAAAGAGGGAGAGCATGAACTGCGGATCACCGAATGTATAATAATACCTGGCATGTGAAGTCCGTAATGTACCATGAATAAGCTCCCCCCCCCCCCCCCCCCTCCCCACCAAAAAAAAGTCTCGTGTGTAAACGAGTGTATTTTCGTAATCATTAACGCTCCTGCGTATACCTATTTCAAAAGTTCAGGAAAGAACTGGATTGGTATTCCAACAGAATTTTTAAACTGAGAACACCACGCATGCGTTCATGCGGATTATGAATTAAGATAATGGGTATTAGAAACGCTATATTTATACAACATGTAAAAACGAAACAGGCATCAACACAACATGTATGCCATGCAAAACAAAAATGTGCTAACAGTTATGAATATATAAACAATGCATCAGTATAGTACACGTACATGTAAAATGTAATCGTACATTATAGTACTAAACTTACAGCAAATACACACACATACAGCCATTATACATATCACATAACTTATGAGAATTTTTAACCAATAAATGGTTCAATGCATGATTGAGTAAAGAGCGGCCCCATCCTCAAAGCCCAGGCCACTTCTCCACTTTACTCTGGAACCCCTTAGGCATAAGCTGGCTGCTCTGATGATGCATGGCAAATGAAAGCCTTGCTCTGATGTAGCCACATGTTTGTGCATAAGACTTTTTCCATTTGCTTGCAACACATGTGGCCATTCTCTTCAGGAAGTGCTCTGCTTCCCGGTGAAGAAGTCCATCAACTGAAGTCACAAAGGGTGTAAAAGTACCTCTCCGATCTTCAACTGCTTGCCTGTAAATTCTCTTTTTTTCCTGAGCACCCGATTCAAGAACTGATTCTGGCGAGCGATTGCTGTATGATGGGGCATCTGTATCAATGACCTTGAAGTCAAAGAGCGCCTCTGCCTGAGGTTGCCAAACACCACGCACCCCCAAATCCAGCCTCAACCTGGGTTAAACACGAGACATCTTTTTTTGTTGTTGGTACTTTACGATTGGTTAATCCCCCCCCCCCCCCCCCCCCCCCCGGATCAGGTGACTCCCGGTCACTCTATCCTGACCCCCGGTAACTCTATCCGGCCTCGGATACAGTAACCGGGGGTGGGACAGCAGAGCATATTTCTCGCTTCAGCAGCTGTGGCACAGCTCTAGAGCTTCCCTTGTGGCATCAGATACGTATGACGCTGCGAAGGTGTCAACACAAGGAAAGTCCCAAACAAGACACTGGCCAGACTTCCATGGGGCATTACCGGTAATTATTATAATATTATATGCATAGGTCTACGTACCATCCAAAACACAAATAAGCACGCAACTAGATTACACCCACGATGCTACGCCTGCGAAAGGCGGATGGCAATGGCATACTACTACGTATCCTCATGTCATGTACTCCTACTACGGTGTGGAACTCAATTATCTCCGAACATGGAATGTGCTAAAGTCAACCAAGAGGTGATGTGCGAACAACGAGACTAAATCCCGGCTTGTGTTAAATATGGCGCTGGAGTTTAGAGTTGCAACCGCAGAATGTCAATCAGTTGATGTATACCGTTGTCGGAGGACTGGGTGACCTTGGTTGCTATCAAGTTCCGGCTTCAGACCCCAGGTCCCCAGCATATGCGCCCATACATAATTAGGAACCAAGCAAACCGGCGAGATAGCCAAAGGGGGGCGTGGTATATTATACTGCGTAACCGTTTGACTCTAGCAAGAGATAGAAGCTAAATGCAGGCGCGTATCCAGAAATAGAAGGAGGGGGGTGCCGAACGGATAGCGCGCGAAGCGCGCGCGAAATTTTTTGCAACCACGCCCACTCAGCAGTATCAATCGGCAAGAATGTCTGCAATCGCCAAGGATGGCGTCGAGCGCATACACTAATAGGGTGCATGCATATATCCAGAACCCGCCGGCCGCCGAAGAGTGCATTAGCACACTAAATGATCCGCTGAGTATGTTGTGAATACCGATAAGCGCTCTGCAAACTTCTGAAACCGTATCCATGCCAAGGATAAATTTAGAGCCATTTATACATATATTGTAAAAGTGCATGTAATCAGCACCTGGCTTCAAGTGGTTGACGAAGAAGTAATTAAAATGCGCTTTTCAGCTGGAGGACGACTAACAGTCAATATACATCAGTGTCCCAACGAGAAAATGTCTCGTGTTTTAAACTAGCGCATCTTCGTAATCGTTAACGCTTCCGACATCCTGTTTAGCATTTCAGGAAAGAGCTGGTACTCCAGGCAACAGGATTTTAAAGAACGGCACGCATGCAGCTGCTACGAAGATACGCTCGTTTAAACACGAGACATTTTTTTTCGGTGGGGGCAGAGTGGACTTTACGGTAATCTTATATAGTGATGTTAATAATAGAAGTGAATTGCATTAAATTACCGCGCTAAAGCGTACGTATATGCCTGCGAAGGGAAATTATGAGCGTACTCACTATTTGATTATTTTAATTATATTCATTCTTGGGTCGGAGGGGGGTGCCTTAGCCCCCTGAGCCCCCCCCTAAATACGCCACTGAAATGATGCTACCAATTACAGCCCCCCGGACCCAAACACTTCATGCGATGCAGCCAACTTCTTTTTCAGTACAGTGGCGGCGGAAGGTGTTTTATGTTTTTGGGGGGGGGGGGGGGGGGAAGGGGGGTGGGGGTGGGGCTTGTTGTTTCGTTCTCAGACCCACATACGGCAGTAGTGGATGGATTACATCACCGCTACGCGTATGCTGGAGACGAGGCTATAAAAGCGTGTATACTTCAGCACGTAGTTGAGTAGCCACACCCTTGCTTATATCCACATGCGGTTTGGGGACGACTTGTTCTAATGATCAAGCCAAATAGTATGTGCAAACGACATACGAACGTACACTTTGAGATTTAAAAAGCATTACCACTCAACTAATTTAAGAGTTGAGGCTTTAACATCTATAAAAAATTGTTGCATTGTATTAAATAATATTGTAAGACGTAATATTCAATTGTAACTCATTTGGAGCTCAAGATACATACTCTGTCCACTTTTCAGTGGAGCGCCAAGGAATCCTGCTTGAGGGTGAGTCAGGAGGACTTCATTTGGAATCGACAGGACAATGTCTTCAGGAAGAGAAAGACAAGTGTGGACATCTCTAAATGTAGGGCGAAGATGTGCATCCGAGTTCCTAAAACATGGCAAATATAGCAAGTTGGAGGAAGAAAATGGAGCTAACAAGTTTAATTAGACTGTCTACTTATAGCAATGAAATGATGGCCACACTATTTTAGATTGGGTACATGGGTAAGTCAAATCAGCAATTGTTTGTGAAGATTTACTGCAACTAGCACCGCCCCCCTCCCCCCCCCCCCCCCCCCCACAACCCATCGCTGGAATACAGGTAGCTTACCAACATTGTATCATTATCTGATAGAGCATTAAGGGGCATCCTGGAGGTGGAGGGAGTCTGTACCCAGAGTTGACCTTCTGCAGTGCCTTCAGGGAGTATAGTCTAACACTCAGCGACCACATGCACACACACACAGCCACCTACTTCATTGTTAGTCAACCCTTCAAATGGTTTACACCCAATACTCCATATTTCATACAGCAGACACCCATAGCTCCACACATCACTGGCAGTGGAGTACTTCATGAAGCACACTGCTTCAGGAGCAGTCCACTTAACAGGCACCAGACCACCATGGGACATATAGTAGTTCTCTTCTGCTAGGTCATGTGACAAGCCAAAGTCTGCAATCTGAATTTTAATTCATATAATATTGCATGACTTTTACAAGATGGTCAAACATCTTACTTTGCAGATGCAGTCCTTAGTAACAAGCACATTTCTTGCAGCCAGATCGCGGTGTACAAATGCCTTTGATGAGAGGTATTGCATCCCAAGAGCTACCTGCTTGGAGTAGGTCAGCAGAATCTTTGGAAGCTCTGACTTGAAATTGTTACCAGGAGGGCTACTATATATACACACATTGGAAAATAAATCATGTGTACTGAATACCAGACAGTGCCATGGTATGCATACACACCTTGGTCTCATTGTAGCAAGGTGTGTTGATAAGTCCTTATTGCCAGCTAATTCTAGTACAAGCATTACCTGTGGGGGGAGATAGTACACATGTGCTGGTCATATTACAACCTACAGGCTCTCCATCAGTGACAATGCCATAGAGCTGGATGACATTAGGATGTCTGAACTGTGCCATGATGGCTGCTTCCTGCAGGAACCTGACCTTATCTTCTGACTTTGTAGAAGATGGATTTAGTGTCTTAATGGCTACTTCATGTCTTCCTTTAGTACTGTTCCACACTGCTACCTGCACTCCTCCAAACTGACCACTCCCCAGCACGTCAGCAGTGGCTCTGCAATGAATATTAACAACTATTCTTCTTTTCAAAGAGTATAGCAATAAATATAACAGCATTTTATGAACAAGGACTGAATATGTAAACGCTTACCTGAGCAAACGTTTGACCTTATAATTCTAAATACATATACATGTATATGAATTGAATAATTGAGGATTGATTTCTTTATGACCACAAGCAAATTGTATTTTTAACCTTGAAACATTATATTTGTGTGCAAAATAAAGGTATATGCATGGACTAATTTAAGGTACTGCTTGATTCTATTGTTGAGGATGGGATGCTCTTTTATGTTTTAAGCATAAGCACCTTCAATTCTAGGGTACATAAAACACCTTACTCAATTTCATGTCTCTGGACCTTCAAGATCTTTTGATTCTCTAATTGAACATAAAGTTCCACTTCATGTGATGCTGGCATGTAGTAAGGATTCTCATCATGTTCCACAGTAGGAGGAGGCTGTGCATCTATACAGCCTGGATCTGCAGTCTAATGTAAAATAAATTGTGTCAACTGTCGATAGCCATTTTTAGACCCAACTTGGCAAATATATATAATTATAATTATAATTATAATTATATATATATGGGACAGTTTCCGAGAAAATGATACTTCGCATATATAAATATAAAGTTATAAAAATGCCTCGCGTTTGAATCGCTATAACTCCCGAACGATAAACGATATTAACTTCCTATTTTCAACACTTCATACTACACCATTGCTCTATAGTAAAATACATTTTGGGGCCTTGCACTTGCTCCGTGCCAGTATTGCAACGTTCGATACCCCACCGGGTTCTAACCCACCATAACTTTAGGTAGGAGTAATCAATTCGCTTCAAATTCGGTTTGTAGGTAGAGAGGTCATATACCTATCGATTTGTTCTGTTCGTTAATTTTTATGTCATCCGTTACGGAGATACAGCGGCGCAAAGTTGGTACACGTTTCCCGCTCGAATTGCGCCGTTGTACGTGCGTGAACCGCTTCCATACCAAATTACATGAATATGCAACTACTTCCTGTGGGCTGAGACTTGGATAACTTATAGCCACACCTATGTATACTGCGCTAGCTAGCTAGCTGGGTAAGTATTTAATCTATCGCCCCTGTCACAGTTGATATTCGTTATTATCTGTGTAGATAAACGATATGCATAGCGACGTCCACTGAAGACAAGCTCGTAAGAGGTTCAATCGGCGGACGAGTTCGAGCCGGTACGGTTACGACGAGATATTCAAGATACTTTCGATGAGGATGGGGAGATCGAGAACGGTAGTGACGGCGGTCATACCACTGACGATGGTGGTTGTAGGAAGTAAACAGCCGCTAAATCACCACCGGCCCCGCCCCCCACATATGGGCCATTGCAAGTCCAGACAGCAGCCCTGCAAAACCAACAGATGCAATGCAGAGCCACCAACCCGCACTACCTATGGAACCACCCGCCCATATCAGACCCTACACAGGAGCTACCAACTAACCAATGGGGTCAGCCTCCACAGTACAAGTAGAGATACTTATACTAACCCTCTCGCTGCAAATGGAGTTGGCAGCCCTCACAATTTCAGGGCAGCCATGAACTACATGTACATGTACCAAGGGAAGTCACACATGCCCCCTCCCAACACTACCAGTGGAACTACATGTATTAGCCCTCACTGCAAATGGCCTTACATGTACATGTAAGCAGAACCCCATTGGTCCAGCCCCCTCCCCTCCCCACCCCCACTATTGATTATTCTCTGCAAGTTCAAGGGACCATTGGCGCCATCCCCACACAGCAAAACCACCAGTCCCCATCACTACAGCCTTGCAAACTTTCAAAATAATACCTCCCCACCAGCTCTCTTACGGATGTGGTTACCAGACCCTGCACTGCCAGTAGGGGAGCCCTCACATGCAGGGGTCAATAGATGCCAGTGGAGATGCCGCCCTCACTCTATAAGTAGTCCCCATAAAGTACTGTACATACACCCGCCCCTCTCCAAACAGTGAAACCATAAGCCTACACTGCAAGTGCTCCACACACTGAGACCAGCCATCTGGACCAATGGGGTCAGCTCCCTCACTGCAAGTGGACAGTATCATTGGACCATTAATGCTAGTGAACTTAATAGCCACACGATACAAGTGAACTAACATTTAATACCTCCCGCACACTGCAAGTACTGGAGCCACCATCTCTCTTACAGATGGGGTTACCAGACCCTGCACTGCCAGCAGGGGTGCCCACACAAGCTGGGGTCAATACAATGTACATGTAGGTATGATGCCAATGGAGATGCCAGCCATCACACTACAAGCGATTAAGCAGTCCCCAAATTTCAGGGGAAGCCATGAACTACATATGCACTGAACGTACACCCGCCCTTTCACTGCAAGTGCCCCACAAACTGGGACCAGCCCCCCACGGCCCTCCTGCCCACTACTAGTCCTTCACTGCAAGTAGAGTCAACGGCTCAGGGACAAATGGGGTCAGCTCCCTCACTGCAAACAGACGGTAACATTGTAACTATTAATGCAAGTGAACTTAAAAGCCCACACTGCATTCCAGTTAGCACCATTGGAGCCATATTCCAGATGGAGTTATCAGACTGCCAGCAGGAAAGCCACCAGCTGCTAAACTCCCCGGGGTCATTGGGGGGTCCCACAATAATGCATACTGGTGGATGGAGTCACACTGCAAGTGGAAATGGCACCCCGCACAATTTTAGGGAGCCACGAACTGGAGCCACACATGCCCCCACTATCTATGGAACCATTTCACCCTCACTTAGCAGCCCCCACACACTACAAGTACAGTCCATACCAGTGACCATTCACTGCAAGTTCAAGGGGCCAATGGTCACACATCAAAACCACCATCCCCCATTGATCACTGCAAGTGAACTCAACAGCCGCACGATGCAAGTGAATTTCCATTAAATGTAAATGCCTCCACACTCCACACTGCAAGTAGTGGAGCCACCAGCTCTGTTACAGATGGGGTTACCAGACCCTGCATTCGATCAATGCCAGCAGGGGTGCCCACACAAGCTGGGGTCAGTAGGTATATGATGCCAGTGGAGATGCCAACCCTCACACTACAACCCATGAACTACATGTACTGTACGTACACCTGCCCATCTCAAAACACTACCAATGGAACCATTAGGCCTCCTGCCCTGCACTACCTGCATGTCCTTCACTGCACGTTGAGTCAACATACGGCCCAGGGACCAATGGCGTCAGCTCCCTCACTGCAAGCGGACAGTATCATTGGAATCATTAATGCAAGTGAACTTAATGGCCCCACACTGCAGGTCCGGTTAGCACCAGCGGTTCTTGGTCTGTCAGCAAAGGAGCCACCAGCTGCTAAACACCCCAGGGTCATTGGGGCCCCCAGAATAATTATGCTGGTGGAAACTCACAACAGTGGAATTGGAATTGGTAACCCCCACAATATTAGGGGAACCATGAACTGGAGCCCCCCGCTATCCATGGAACCATTAGCCCTCACTTAGCAGGAGTACCTCCCACTACATGTACCTATCCTTCACTGCATGTTTCATCAGTCAAGATTACCAGCCATATCACTACAAGTGCACCATACCCGTGAACATTTACCGCAGGTTCAAGGGGCCAATGGGACCACTGGAGCCATTCTCACACATTAGAACCACCATCCCCCATAACTGCAAGTGAACTTAACAGCCGCACAAGACAAGTGAACTTACATTTAATGCCTACACACTGCTAATAGTAGAGCCACCAGCTCTCTCACAGATGGGGTTACCAGACCTGCACTGCCCACATAAGCTGGGGTCAATATGTATATGCCAGTGGAGATGCCAGCCATCGCACTACAAGTAGTCCCCAAATTTCAGGGAAAGCCATGAACTACATGCACTGAACATACACCCGCCCCTCTCCAAACACTACCATTTGAACCATTAGTCCTCACTGCAACTACCCTACACACTGGGACCCGCCCCCACAGCCCTCCTGCCCCTTCACTGCATGTTGAGTTATTGGCCCAGGGGTCAGCTCCCTCACTACAAGCGGACAGACGCATTATTGCAAGTGAACTTAATAGCCCCATACAACAAGTCCAGTTAGCACCTGTCCAACGAGGGAGCCACCAGCTGCTAAAACCCTCTGCAGGGTCGTTGGGGGCCCCCCACAATAATGCATGCTGGTGGAGACTCCAGCTCTCACACGGCAATAGGAATTCGGCACCCCACACAATATTAGGGGAGCCATCAACTGGAGTCACACATGCCCATGGAACCATTAGCTCTCACTTAGCAGTCCCCACATACGGGGCTAGCCCCCACGGCCCTATCTCTCACTACCTATCCTTTACTGCAAGTTGTATCCGAGATCCAGGAGTGAACGTGCAATGCCATCCCTCACTCACTAGCCCTCTCACTGCAAACACACAATACCAGTGGAACCAGACTCACCCAGCACCCACCCCCAACAGCCCTCTTACGTATGGAGTAATCAGACTGCCAGCAGGGGAGCCACCAGCTGCCATATTACCAGTCCTCACAAAACTAGACCCCATCATGAGGAGTGGAACCACACATGCAATGGAGCCATTAGCTCTCACTGCATGGGGACTTACATGGTGTAGGCCCCAAACACTGGGGCCAGCCACAATGGCCCCCTATCCACTTAACCCCACACAGTACAACCACCAGCTCCTCACTGCAAATGAAACCACCAGACCCACTACCTGTGAAACCATTAACTCCCTACCTGTGAAACTGGTCATTAACCCCCACACTACAAGAGAACTTACACTGTCAGGAGAACCATCAACTACTAGTGGAGCTACCAGCCCGCATTGGACAAATGGGAACACCATGCACCACTGAAGCAGCCTCCGTTTGTAGAGTGTACATGTGTACGTTTTGAACACATTTTGTGTTGTAGATCTGAACTAAATGTTTGTGCATGTACCGAGGCATGTACAGAGTTATTTTATCTGGGGTGGAAGTGAAGCCCATGCTGTTAGTGGTGAATATAGTTACCAGCCCTATCGTACTGATTGCGGGTGGTCTGCACCCGTGGTTGGTTTATATAGACAAGCAGAAGGCTTTTTGAAAAGAAAAAAGCCTACTGGGAACTGTGTAGTGTTGAGATACATGTACAAGTTGCAAAACTTGTAAGTGCCACTTAGAATGTCACATAAATTGCATGCGCAGTCACAGCTATAATTTGGCACGGTGAAGACATTGGAATTCATGACCACCAACTTCACTTGTGCGGTCATGAATTCTGATGTCTTCACCGTGACACACATCCAAAATGGCACTTACATGTTTTGCTAAGTGTACCTCAACAATGTAAAGCACTACATGTAGTTCCCAGCTGTAGGGAGTTTTATTCTTATTTTTTATCTTCCAAAAAGCTCTCTGCTTGTGTATATAAACCAACCACGGGTGCAGACCACCCGCAATCAGTACCGATAGGGCTGGTAAATATATTCACCACTAACAGCATGGGCTTCACTTCCACCCCAGATAAAATAACTCTGTACATGCCTCTGTACATGCACAAACATTTAGTTCAGATCTACAACACAAAATGTGTTCAAAACGTATACATGTACACTCTACAAACGGAGGCTGCTTCAGTGGTGCATGGTGTTCCCATTTGTCCAATGCGGGCTGGTAGCTCCACTAGTAGTTGATGGTTCTCCTGACAGTGTAAGTCCTCTTGTAGTGTGGGGGTTAATGACTGGTCAGTTTCACAGGTAGGGAGTTAAAGGTTTCACAGGTAGTGGGTCTGGTGGTTCCATTTGCATTGAGGAGCTGGTGGTTGTACTGTGTGAGGTTAAGCGGATAGGGGGCCATTGTGGCTGGCCCCAGTGTTTGGGGCCTGCACCATGTAAGTTAGTCCACATGCAGTGAGAGCTAATGGCTCCATTGCATGTGTGGTTCCACTCCTCATGATGGGGTCTAGTTTTGTGAGGACCGGTAATGTGGCAGCTGGTGGCTCTACTAGTAGCAGTGTGTAGGCATTAAATGTAAGTTCACTTGTCTTGTGCGGCTGTTAAGTTCACTTGCAGTTATGGGGGATGGTGGTTCTAATGTGTGAGAATGGCTCCAGTGGTCCCATTGGCCCCTTGAACCTGCGGTAAATGTTCACGGGTATGGTGCACTTGTAGTGATACGGCTGGTAATCTTGGCAGATGAAACATGCAGTGAAGGATAGGTACATGTAGTGGGAGGTACTCCTGCTAAGTGAGGGCTAATGGTTCCATGGATAGCGGGGGGCTCCAGTTCATGGTTCCCCTAATATTGTGGGGGTTACCAATTCCAATTCCACTGTTGTGAGTCTCCACCAGCATGATTATTCTGGGGGCCCCAATGACCCTGGGGTGTTTAGCAGCTGGTGGCTCCTTTGCTGACAGACCAAGAACCGCTGGTGCTAACGGGACCTGTAATGTGCGGCTATTAAGTTCACTTGCATTAATGATTCCAATGATACTGTCCACTTGCAGTAAGGGAGCTGATGCCATTGGTCCCTGGGCCGTATGTTGACTCAACGTGCAGTGAAGGACATGCAGGTAGTGCAGGGCAGCAGGAGGCCTAATGGTTCCATTGGTAGTGTTTTGAGATGGGCAGGTGTACGTACAGTACATGTAGTTCATGGGTTGTAGTGTGAGGGTTAGCATCTCTACTGGCATCAAATACCTACTGACCCCAGCTTGTGTGGGCACCCCTGCTGGCATTGACCAAATGCAGGGTCTGGTAACCCCATCTGTAACAGAGCTGGTGGCTCCACTACTTGCATTGTGGAGGCATTTACATTTAATGGAAATTCACTTGCATCGTGCGGTTGTTTAGTTCACTTGCAGTGATCAATGGAGGATGGTGGTTTTGATGTGTGACCATTGGCCCCTTGAACTTGCAGTGAATGGTCATTGGTATGGTGCACTTGTATTGAGAAGGCTGAGAAGGCTGCTGAAACTTGCAGTGAATGATAATAGGTAGTGGGAGATAGGGTGTCATATGTGGGGGCTGCTAGTGAGGGTGAATGGTTCCATAGATAGTGGGGGCATGTGTGGCTCCAGTTCGTGGCTCCCTAAAATTGTGCGGGGTGCCATTTCCACTTGCAGTGTGACTCCATCCACCAGTATGCATTATTGTGGGACCCCCCAATGACCCCGGGGAGTTTAGCAGCTGGTGGCTTCCCTGCTGGCAGTCTGATAACTCCATCTGGAATATGGCTCCACTGGTGCTAACTGGAATGCAGTGTGGGCTTTTAAGTTCACTTGCATTAATAGTTACAATGTTACTGTCTGCTTGCAGTGAGGGAGCTGACCCCATTTGTCCCTGGGCCGTTGACTCTACCTGCAGTGAAAGACAGGTAGTGGGCAGGAGGGCCGTGGGGGCTGGTCCCAGTGTGTAGGGCACTTGCAGTGAAAGGGCGGGTGTACGTTCAGTGCATATGTAGTTCATGGCTTCCCCTGAAATTTGGGGACTGCTTAATTGCTTGTAGTGTGATGGCTGGCATCTCCATTGGCAGTGCAGGGTCTGGTAACCCCATCTGTAAGAGAGATGGTGGCTCCAGTACTTGCAGTGTGCGGGAGGTATTACATGTTAGTTCACTTGTATCGTGTGGCTATTAAGTTCACTTGCATTAATGGTCCAATGATACTGTCCACTTGCAGTGAGGGAGCTGACTCCATTGGTCCAGGTGGCTGGTCTCAGTGTGTGGAGCACGTGCATTGAGGGCTTATGGTTCCACTGTTTGGAGAGGGGAGGGTGGGACTACTTGTAGTGTGAGGGCGGCATCTCCACTGGCATCTATTGACCCCTGCTTGTGAGGGCTCCCATACTGGCAGTGCAAGGTCTGGTAACCCCATCCGTAAGAGAGCTGGTGGCTCCACTACTTGCAGTGTGGAGGTATTGTTTTGAAAGTTTGCAAGGCTGTAGTGATGGGGACTGGTGATTTTGCTGTGTGGGGATGGCTCCATTGGCCCCTTAAGCTTGAACTTGCAGAGAATAATCAATAGTGGGGGTGGGGAGGGGAGGGGGCTGGACCAATGGGGTTCTGCTTACATGTACATGTAAGGCCATTTGCAGTGAGGGCTAATACATGTAGTTCCACTGGTAGTGTTGGGAGGGGGCATGTGTGACTTCCCTTGGTACATGTACATGTAGTTCATGGCTGCCCTGAAATTGTGAGGGCTGCCAACTCCATTTGCAGGGAGAGGGTTAGTATAAGTATCTCTACTTGTACTGTGGAGGCTGACCCCATTGGTTAGTTGGTAGCTCCTGTGTAGGGTCTGATATGGGCGGGTGGTTCCCTAGGTAGTGCGGGTTGGTGGCTCTGCATTGCATCTGTTGGTTTTGCAGGGCTGCTGTCTGGACTTGCAATGGCCCATATGTGGGGGGCGGGGCCGGTGGTGATTTAGCGGCTGTTTACTTCCTACAACCACCATCGTCAGTGGTATGACCGCCGTCACTACCGTTCTCGATCTCCCCATCCTCATCGAAAGTATCTTGAATATCTCGTCGTAACCGTACCGGCTCGAACTCGTCCGCCGATTGAACCTCTTACGAGCTTGTCTTCAGTGGACGTCGCTATGCATATCGTTTATCTATACACAGAAGATAACGAATATCAACTGTAACAGGGACGATAGATTAAATACTTACCCACTCCAGCTAGCTAGCTAGCGCAGTATATATAGGTGTGGCTATAAGTTATCCAAGTCTCAGCCCACAGGAAGTATTTGCATATTCATGAATTTGGTATGGAAGCAGTTCACGCACGTACAACGGCGCGATTCGAGCGGGAAACTTGTACCAACTTTGCGCCGCTGTATCTCCGCAACGGATGACATAAAAATTAACGAACAGAACAAATCGATAGGTATATGACCTCTCTACCTACAAACCGAATTTGAAGCGAATTGATTACTCCTACCTAAAGTTATGGTGGGTTTGAACCCGGTGGGGTATCGAACGTTGCAATACTGGCACGGAGCATATGCAAGGCCCCAAAATGTATTTTATTATAGAGCAATGGTGTAGTATGATGTGTTGAAAATAGAAAGTTAATATCATGTATTGTTCTGGAGTTATAGCGATTCAAACGCGAGGCATTTTTATAACTTTATATTTATATATGCGAAGTATCATTTTCTCGGAAACTGTCCCATATATATATATGGGACAGTTTCCGCGAAAATGTCCGAGTTTTATAACATTATAATCTTATAAAAATGCTTCTTGTTTGAGTCGCTATATCTTCCGAACGCTAAACGGTATCGAATTTCTATTTTCAAAAGTTCATACTACACCATTTCGCTATGATAAATTACATTTTGGAGTCTTGCACTTGCTCCATGCCAGTATTGCAACGTTCGATACCCGACCGGGTTCAAACCCGTCATAACTTTGGGTAGGAGTAATCAAATCGCTTCAAATTTGGTTTGTAGGTACAGAGGTCCTATACCTATCGATTTGTACTGTTCGCTAATTTTTATGCCATCCGTTACGGAGATACAGTTGAACAAACTACGTGCACTTTTTCCCGCTCGTTTCGCGCCTATGATATAACAACCGCCTCCCCATACATTGAGCGGGACGCGATTTGCCAAAATCATTGGCAGGAATCGAGCGGGATAAAGTGGACGTAGTTTGTTCAACTGTATCTCCGTAACGGATGGCATAAAAATTAACGAACAGAACAAATCGATAAGTATAGGACCTCTATACCTACAAACCGAATTTGAAGCGATTTGATTACTCCTACCTAAAGTTATGGCGGGTTTGAACCTGGTCGGGTATCGAACGTTGCAATACTGGCATGGAGCAAGTGCAATACTCCAAAATGTAATTTATCATAGAAAAATGGTGTAATATGAACTTTCGAAAATTGGAAGTTGATAGCGTTTAGCGTTCGGAAGATATAGCGATTCAAACAAGAAGTATTTTTATAAGATTATAATGTTATAAAACTCGGACATTTTCGCGGAAACTGTCCCATATACATATATATGTTTGTAAGTGTGTAGTTGGAGGTCTTGTGCTTGCTGATCGATAATTAAAGGTAAGACTCCTAGCTAGACCAAAATGGTTAAAATAAGAACTAGTAGTGTGAACATAGACAACCAAGTCTGTTGGAAACAGCTTGGCCTCCTGGTGGATTGTAATCATAAGGCACTCATAACTCTGAATAAGAGATGTCGGTTTCATGGATAAGTAGCAGTAATGCTAGCAATTGGACTACATATGTCACATTCACACTTGCACTTGCTGTCTCTATGAGTGGTTCTTATTTAATAACTTCTTTAAACACAATTTTTTTTAAATCTATTTTTTTTTACCTTTTTCACCACTGCAGAATAAGTTGGGCCAGGAACTTGATAATGATCTTTATTCTGTGGCAGAGGAATAATAAATATAATCGTACCTCCTAATGCTATTTTATAGTGACATTTAAACTGTTGGCACAATGAGGATAGCTGAGCTTCTCATCATCAGATCCCTGTTGCAGATGTGAATAGCTGAGCTTGTCATTGTCAGTTTGGTGTTGTATGTGTGAATAGCTGTGCTTTTCATCATGTAGATGAGAATAGGTGTGCATTTCATCATTTAAGTGTGAGTAGCTGTGTGACTCATTGTTAGGTTCTGGGGGTTGCTTGAATGTCGGAAGGAAAGAAAACCTGTTGGATCAATAATTTTATATTTACACATTACTACCATCTTATCATCAGCAGTGGCATGAGTTAACTCAGCACTTCTAGGTACTTGATAAAGTTGCTTCTGAATACAAAAAAGCACATCTTGAAGCTAAAAGTAAATGATTGCAATGGAGTAACTTATACCCCTTACTTGGCCTGGCTCTTCAGTCACATAGATAGGGTTAGATTGAAGGTCTTTCATTTCAATTTCAGACTCAATGTATGCTCTGTTGTCTGGGAAGAAGTCAAAATGCATGGTGAATGTGACAGGTTTATCTCAGCAATGCTAATGATACTGTTTATGCGATTTTAAATCAACATTATTATTAAAATGTGTACATGATATTACAATTAATGTCCTAATGATGAAAAACAGGACTGATCGTGAATAGTAGAACTTTCATCTCTTGTTTTAGGTGCAAATTTAAGTCACATTTCGAACACAAAATATAATTCAACAATCCCAGCTGTACTATTTCCACTGCTATGCCTTCTGTAGTGCATCCTTTTGAATGAAAATGCTACTACTCTGCCTGGTCATATAGCTTACATATTCCAAAACTATCTTGTGGCTGCTTGGTCCTGCCTCCTGCACATCTTCGTTGGCCAAGGATTGCAGCCACCACAGTTAATACAATTCCAATCACAAAGAAAATGCTGACAACCACACCTGCAACAGTTGCAGGTACTGGGTTTTGATCTGTGTATAAGTATTTTAGAACAGTAAATTTTGGTATCGAAAAGAAATGGATTTCTAGTATATTATAAAGAAGGTTGAGGAAACTCATGCATGAATATGTATAAAATTCGTATCACCATTACATGTGATAACTGGGGATGAACTCAGAATCAAAATTTCCTGACCTTGTTTAGAACTAGAAATAGTAGTAACCTGAGGAGCACTTGTGTATGATGGAGATGGTGTAACAAAACTGCTGACTGAAGGAAGCTCTGTATTAAAAATGGCTGAAAACAGAGCAGCAGAGGTTGTATTGGATGAAGCCTGGATATTTGATGTCATAACATTGCTTGAAATCGTAGTGGCTGCATGGGAAGAGAGGATGGGTATTGCAAAAGGACTTGAAGCAGGGGTGGATATATTAGAAGGCAGGCATGATAACAGGGCTCAATGATGTAGACAAGAGAAAGATGGAGAAATACCATAGAATGTGATAATCTTGATGTAATGATTGGCATATTAGAGAGCAAAATAAGAGTTTGATGCAATGACTGTACAAGTATTGGGAAAAAAAAAAACTGTATGAGATGATAATGAAATTTCCTGACCTTGTTTAGAACTAGAAATAGTAGTATCCTGAAGAGCACTTGTGTATGATGGAGATGGTGCAACAAAACTGCTGACTGAAGGAAGCTCTGTATTAAAAATGGCTGACAACAGAGCAGCAGAGGTTGTATTGGATGAAGCCTGGATATTTGATGTCATAACAGTGCTTGAAATCGTAGTGGCTGCATGGGAAGAGAGGATGTGTGTAATGATTGGCATATCAGGGAGCAAAATAAGAGTTTGATGCAATGACTGTACAAGTAAAAAAAAAACTGTATGAGATGAAAATGAAATTTCCTGACCTTGTTTAGAACTAGAAATAGTAGTATCCTGAAGAGCACTTGTGTATGATGGAGATGGTGTAACAAAACTGCTGACTGAAGGAAGCTCTGTATTAAAAATGGCTGACAACAGAGCAGCAGAGGTTGTATCGGATGAAGCCTGGATATTTGATGTCATTACAGTGCTTGAAATCGTAGTGGCTGCATGGGAAGAGAGGATAGGTATTGCAAAAGGACTTGAAGCAGGGGTGGATATATTAGAGGGCAGGCATGATAACAGGGCTCAATGATGAAGACAAGAGAAAGACCATAGAATGTGATAACAGTCTTGATGTAATGATTGGCATATCAGAGAGCAAAATAAGAGTTTGATGCAATGACTGTACAAGTATTGGAAAAAAAAAAACTGTATGAGATGATAATGAAATTTCCTGACCTTGTTTAGAACTAGAAATAGTAGTATCCTGAAGAGTACTTGTGTATGATGGAGATGGTGTAACAAAACTGCTGACTGAAGGAAGTTCACTGACTGAGAACAGAGCAGCAGAGGTTGTATTGGATGAAGCCTGGATATTTGATATCATAACAGTGCTTGAAATCGTAGTGGCTGCATGGGAAGAGAGGATGTGTGTAATGATTGGCATATCAGAGAGCAAAATAAGAGTTTGATACAATCACTTTGGAAAAAAAAACTGTATGAGATGATAATGAAATTTCCTGACCTTGTTTAGAACTAGAAATAGTAGTATCCTGAAGAGCACTTGTGTATGATGGAGATGGTGTAACAAAACTGATGACTGAAGGAAGTTCAGTGACTGAGAACAGAGCAGCAGAGGTTGTATTGGATGAAGCCTGGATATTTGATATCATAACAGTGCTTGAAATAGGAGTGGCTGCATGGGAAGAGAGGATGTGTGTAATGATTGGCATATCAGAGAGCAAAATAAGAGTTTGATACAATCACAAAAAAACTGTATGAGATGATAATGAAATTTCCTGACCTTGTTTAGAACTAGAAATAGTAGTATCCTGAAGAGCACTTGTGTATGATGGAGATGGTGTAACAAAACTGCTGACTAAAGGAAGCTCTGTATTTAAAATGGCTGACAACAGAGCAGCAGAGGCTGTATTGGATGAAGCCTGGATATTTGATGTCATTACAGTGCTTGAAATCGTAGTGGCTGCATGGGAAGAGAGGATGGGTATTGCAAAAGGACTTGAAGCAGGGGTGGATATGTTAGAGGGCAGGCATGATAACAGGGCTCAATGATGTAGACAAGAGAAAGATGGAGAAATACCATATAATGTGATAACAGTCTTGATGCAATGATTGGCATATTAGAGAGCAAAATAAGAGTTTGATGCAATGACTGTACAAGTATTGGGAAAAAAAAAACTGTATGAGATGATAATGAAATTTCCTGACCTTGTTTAGAACTAGAAATAGTAGTATCCTGAAGAGCACTTGTGTATGATGGAGATGGTGTAACAAAACTGCTGACTGAAGGAAGTTCAGTGGCTGAGAACAGAGCAACAGAGGTTGTATTGGATGAAGCCTGGATATTTGATATCATAACAGTGCTTGAAATAGGAGTGGCTGCATGGGAAGAGAGGATGTATGTAATGATTGGCATATCAGAGAGCAAAATAACAGTTTGATACAATCACTTTGGAAAAAAAACTGTATGAGATGATAATGAAATTTCCTGACCTTGTTTAGAACTAGAAATAGTAGTATCCTGAAGAGCACTTGTGTATGATGGAGATGGTGTAACAAAACTGCTGACTGAAGGAAGCTCTGTATTTAAAATGGCTGACAACAGAGCAGCAGAGGTTGCATTGGATGAAGCCTGGATATTTGATGTCATTACAGTGCTTGAAATCGTAGTGGCTGCATGGGAAGAGAGGATGGGTATTGCAAAAGGACTTGAAGCAGGGGTGGATATGTTAGAGGGCAGGCATGATAACAGGGCTCAATGATGTAGACAAGAGAAAGACCATAGAATGTAATAACAGTCTTGATGTAATGATTGGCATATCAGAGAGCAAAATAAGAGTTTGATGCAATGACTGTACAAGTATTGGAAAAAAAAAACTGTATGAGATGATAATGATATTTCCTGACCTTGTTTAGAACTAGAAATAGTAGTATCCTGAAGAGCACTTGTGTATGATGGAGATGGTGTAACAAAACTGCTGACTGATAGAAGTTCAGTGGCTGAGAACAGAGCAGCAGAGGTTGTATTGGATGAAGCCTGGATATTTGATGTCATAACAGTGCTTGAAATCGTAGTGGCTGCATGGGAAGAGAGGATGGGTATTGCAAAAGGACTTGAAGCAAGGTTGGATATGTTAGAGGGCAGGCATGATAACAGGGCTCAATGATGTAGAAAAGAGAAAGATGGAGGAATTACCATAGAATGTGATAACATTGCTTGATGTAACGAAATTTACTTTAGGAATAACCACATCAATAGAAACGGAGAGACAGTTTGATGTAATGACTGTACATGCATTGGAGAAAAAACTGCATGAGAAGATAAAATAGGACTGGGAGAATGTGTGTAGGCACTATAAAATGGATTGATGCAGTGGCTGGGTAAGAGAGAACAGGTATTCCTAAAGGAACATGTCAACTCACTTGAATTCATCTCAATGATAATAAAACTTGACTTTAGCCACGTAGTGCATCATTACTGCCTTTATTTGTGAATGCAATGTACTACTGAGTACAATACAATGTGTGCCAGTTGAATTATTATGAATCTACATGTGACTATTGGTGATGGTGATTATGAAATGGGAAATTATTAATTTTCAGAACTTATGACTGTAATATTATTTATAATTATTATTATAGTGCATGGATATCATCCCCGGACAAAAAATAATGCATGCACTTATGCTATTTGTGGTTCGCATTGTTATAGATGCCGAATGATGATTATGATACATATTATTATTATGGTTAGTTACAGTATAAAAATTACAATTACATGCATTTCAGTAGTTTGATGTGCTATTGCTTACTAGTACAATTAAGTCCATTTGCAGCCAGCATGTATCCGCTGTAACAATTGCAGCTATAGCCGGGAGTGCTGTCATTGCACATCTGCTGGCACCCTCCGTTGTTCACCGCACACTCATTCACATCTGCATGCATACAGGTAGAGTAGTGCGCATCACGTGCACTGAAACAGCAAGCGTGTTACACTTTGCTTACCAAGTCTGGCATGAAGTGTAACACCATTCACAATGGTATACGTGGATCCGGACAGATCCATGGGCCCACCAGGTAATGCTGTACAACCTCCAAATACATCTTTCCACGATACTGACGCACCCGGCACGGTCGCAACGACACCTAGACGTCCAGAGTCAGGATCCTTCACGCACGCTGCGAGAATGTCACCTGGGTATACTGTGAATGGGCGTGGTATGGAGAAGTTGCTGCACTCATAAGCCATTCTGATCGCAGTTCCGTCAACCGGTGCGATGAAGGAAGACCCTTGAACCAATGTGTACATGGTGCTGTTGGCGCTTGCAGGTCGATACACACCAAAGTAAGTTTCCGTGCGGACATAGTCCGTTGTGGACATATAGTAGCATATATCCCATGAGGTAGCATTTCCGGCACACGTGAGTGGACCCGATATGTTGGCAAAGATGCGGCGATATGTGGATGTAAGGGTTGCTTGTGTTAGGTTGTTTCCAAAGACAGTACATTGCTGGCTTCCATCTGGGCGGGCAAGTATAATGTTCATATAACATCAACTAAGCTGTAAATACATGTTTGAATCCTTCGTAAAAAAATAACAACTTGTAACAGCTTTTCAGATAGATAACGTTAATAAGTTAAATAATTAAGTGTATATGCATGATGATTGTCATTGTTAGTGTACAGTCATGCCCATGTAGTGCCTTTCATGCATTGCACTATGTTATACCATTATTAGAGTATACATTGCACGTGTGTCTGGTGTTAGTTTATTGTCAGATAGTTGATCTGCATGTGGTGGAAAAGGGAATAAAAGCAGAAGATGACATGACAATATAACACCATGCATGCAGGGCAGAGTCCAATATCTAAACTTGATTCCAGACTCAGGCGGCAGCTATACATTGATTAAAGCCAGTGATCATGCATGCGATGACTGAATGGATCGTATACATGTACTTGTAGTGGCAATACTGTGATTTTCTCCACATAAAGGTCACATTCTGTATGCATGAAACCGCTCTATACATAACTGATAAATTATAGTAAATAGTAGGCTTTATTTCTAAATCGCTCACATCCCTTTGGTATCATGCAGGCCCAAGTCCTCAGTACTTAATGATATTTACAGTTGGCTAAACCTACACCCCATCCTCATGCACCAGATGTATTCAGTTTTAACTGTTTTGCTGTGTATGTGATTGTTATTATTATTTTTTTTTTAATAGGAAAACATAATTATTTTGTTGTGTAGGACATCACAATACAGGATAAATGGACATACACAAATACACTGATATATAAACATATATAACTAGACTACACACAATGTACACAAAATGCTAACTATATACCTACCCTACATCACTTTGACCGATGCTACGGGAAAGGATGGCAATGGCATTAGCTCGTACCAGGTGAAGGTTCAGCCGCCCTATTATTATTATTATTATTATTATTAGAGCATGCAAGAGTCATCAATCTACACCTATTTCTCAGGCTTCCATCACCAAAGAATTTGACCATGTACAATCTGACCATGCCAAGCTCAAGTCTGCCATATCATGTGTTAGAGAGGGTCTGCTCTCTAAGGCTTGCCAGATTCTCACATCTAAGGGAATTGCACCAGACACCAAAGAAACTTTTGAACGACTTAAAGCCAAACATCCCTTTTCTAATCCACCTTCTGTCCCAGTTGGAAACATTGACACCAAACCTGTACAACTTCAAGCTGATTTCAATCTCTTGGCAGTATTACGGTCATTCAAGAAAGCAACAGCTTGTGGACCATCTGGTATGAGGATTCAACACTTTCTAGATGTTGCCAGTGTACCCTTACCTGTATCAACCATTACCCTCCTGCGTGAAGTCTTAAACATTTTACTTGCTGGAAAGGCTCCAGAAGCAATAGCCCCACTTCTAGCAGGAGGAAGTTTGACAGCGTTGTTGAAGGTAAAGGGAAACAGTTGGGATGTTAGGCCAATTGCTGTAGGGGAGGTGATAAGAAGGCTGGCTAGCAAGTGTGCCTGCAACGTGGTAAAGGAAAAGGCTTCTGACTTTTTCAGTCCTTTTCAGTTTGGTGTGGCGTGCCCAAGAGGATCAGAAAAGATAATCCACAACCTCCGAGAGGTTTTAGAGCAGCATTGGAACCTGATTTTGCTGTTATTAAAATCGACATGCAGAATGCTTTTAATCTTGTATCTAGGGATACTGTTCTCCAACAATGTTTAATGCACTTTCCAGAGATTTACCCATGGACCTCCTGGTGTTACTCACAACATCCAAAACTTTGGCATCCTGTTGGTTCAATTTCCTCGGCATCAGGGGTTCAGCAAGGTGATCCTCTTGGCCCTCTACTGTTTGCTCTAGTCCTTCAATCAGTTCTGAAAAAGTTAGCAGCTGACCCTCAATGTCAACAGCTCTTGCTTAATGCCTGGTACTTAGATGATGGGGCCCTGGCTGGTCCAGGCTCTGCTGTGCTCAGAGCTCTAGAGGTCCTAGGTGCAGAAGGCAAGCCAAATGGTCTGATCCTTAACCCATCCAAATGTGAACTGTTCAGTCCTAATACAGATACCTTTCAACCTTTCGACTCCAGCATCCCTACATCAACTACACCTAACTTTGAAATCCTGGGGGCACCAATTGGAAGTCCAGAATTTTGTGGTGAATACATTGAGGCAAAGCAGGCTTGTTCTCTTCTCCATCTTTTACCTCAGCTATGTGACCCTCAAGTATCCATCTTGCTACTTCGCCACTGTGCTAGCTTTTGTAAGCTGTCCCATTTAGGTCGCTCAGTTCCTCCGTGTGATTCTTCTCTAAGGCAGTTTATGCTCTTTGATGAAGATGTCCTCCACTGTTTGGAAGAATGTGCAGCCTTTGAACTTACACTTTCAGCCACCAAACAAGTTCAGCTACCATTACGGCATGGTGGTCTTGGATTGACATCAGTCTCTAACCACTCCTCCAGTGCATTTATTTCGTCTTTGTCCAATGCTATTGATGTCACCAGTGCTCCAAATGCTTCCCATCACCTCAAACAGGCAATAGCACTCTACAACACAAAGATCAACTCTGCTGATGCAATAACATTTGAATCAGTGACTAGCTCTCCTCCACAACAGCACCATCTATCAGGCAAAATTGAAGACAATTCCTTTCAGACTCTTCTTATCAACAGTACAGTCTGTACCAGAGCAAGACTCAGAGCAGTATCAGCCAGTAATGCTAATGCCTGGTTGAGAGCTATTCCTTGCATACACAATGACTTAGCTTTGGAGCCTCAAGAGATGCAAGTCCTATTAAAATGGTGGCTAGGTCTACCTGTCTTCTCAGCTGACAGTAAATGTCCCTTCTGCTCAAGTGCCCTTGATCCAGATTGCCACCACGCCCTTACATGTCGTTCTGGAGGGGACGTCATTGCACGGCACAATAAGCTGAGAGACTGTGTTGCCAATCTGTGCTCCAAAGCATGCTTATCTCCTCAACTGGAGAAAGGTCCAGGCATAGACTTTTCTAGGCCAGCTGATGTGCTGGTGCCAAACTGGTCCCTCTCCAACCCTGCAGCTTTTGACCTGAAAGTCATTCATCCGCTTAATACGGACTTGATTCTGGAAGCGAGTTTGGCTTCAGGCAACTCTGCAGAGGTTGGTGAGATTGAAAAGCATGCCAAGAATGATCAGATGTGTGCAAGGTTGGGCTGGACATGTATTCCATTAGTGGTGGAAGTCTATGGTGGTTGGGGATGTGAAGCCAAAGAATGCTACTCTAGATTGAGCAAGAGGCTAGCTATGCAAGTGGGAATCTGTGAAACTGAGGCACTGTGCCAAATGTACTGCCTGCTGGCTGTCACACTGATGAGGCAGAATGCAAGAGCCATCCTCCTCAGATGTGCCCGTGCTCCCCTTCTTGAGTATTAAACTTAATTGTGTTATGTAATGAAATTATTATTATTGTTATTATTATTATTATTTCCCATTATTTTTTACATTATTTATTATTATATAATTGAATTGATACAGTACAAACATGACACAGACACATGATATGCACAAAACAAGTTGCTAGCCTACTGAAGCTCAGGAGGAGGTATGGACCTGGACAGGATCGCGGTGGCATTGGCCCTGACAAGATTCATGCTCAACCTCCCGTATAGCTCATGGATTACCACTGACTTTGACTTTCCCAATGATGTAGCCAAACGGGACCCAAGTGTAGAAAAGAAATCCCTAGCCATCAAACCCCATGCCCCATAAGACTCCGCAACAACCGGGACACATACCCAACCCAAATCAGCACACTTGCCCGTGTTGGCTTTAAGCTTTCTCTCCTCGGTAGCCTTAGCTGCTGCGCCAGCCGTCACTCCCGCTTCCAGAAGGGTAAGTGGGTTAAGCGGAGAAGTAACGGATAGGTCCAGAGCCACAGGCTTGCCCATGCACCAGTGAGGGATGAGGATGTCTGCTGGGCGTGTGTTGCTGTGGTCGGGAGTAAGGTTATGGCCTACTTCTAAATGGACACTAAGATGGGCACGGCGGCAGGACTCGACCACAATGTCCCGAAGCCTGTTATGGCGATAGACAACATCCCCACCACGCTTGCATGTTGTGGCATGATGGCCAAGAGGATCGAGGCTTTTTTCAGGACACAGTGCACATTGGGCATCACTGGAAGTGTCTAAACCTAGCCACCACTTGACAGCAACTTGAAATTGTGATGGTTCAAGGTGGAGCCCCTGGCGCTCACATGGTGGCATTGATAACCAGGAGGCTGCATGAGGTGATGAGACGGACAGCAAACGAGCCTTGTTTGCAACTGTAGAAGCTTCCATGAGGGAACTGAGAAGTTGGTTATCGAGCTTCTCTGATAACTTGCCCTGAGAGATAGCAGATGACAGGAAGTCCTCAAACTTAATGCTGTCCTCAGCAGGGACTAACTGATTAAACATGCCCACTGCATCAGACAAATGTTGGGAAGAGTTTGGGGCTAATCCTGAGGAAGACAAAGAAGAAATGAAGGCAGCACTTGCATGATGGGCAAGGGACCTTAAACCCAGGCCACCCCTGCTCAAGCTGAGTTGGGCCTGTTGCCAGGCAGCGTCCGATGCATCAATGCCTGTGGATGATGAGAAACACCGGCGAACATCCTCATCAAACAATTGCAAAGCCTTAAACAAAAAGGATGGGGGGGTAGCGCGAGCAATGTGATTTAGGCGACAAAAACCACCACAAAGGCGAATTAGAATAAATGCCACATGAGGGTCAATTGCACCAACTTCCTCAAGTTTATCTAGAAGGAATTTGGATTCAACACGCTTTGAAGAAATAAACAAGGCACAGAACTCTGCATCACCAATAGGGATTCCTAGAATTACAAAACATGCTTTGTTTGACTTAACCCATTATTATTATTATTATTATTATTATTATTACACGAAAGACACTAATATTATTTACACAGTACCACAACTACCTACAGTAACACCTGATCTATACACTCTCCCGTCGTGCACTCTTCTTATCAGTTCCCCAACTCTGAGGCGCCCATCTAGCGATGTCAGACCCACATTGGTTTGTAGACAAAATATCCATGTAGTCCTTGATCGCGAATTCCACGGATAATTGCTCTTCCACGGAGCTATTCAGCGTAACGACGCCTTTCACATTCCCTTCCGAGCGCACCGCTTCCTTCTTGTCACGGGGCATCCTCAAAGCTAAAGGTCCTTCGAATAAGAGCGCACCACGAGGGTGCATCTTCAGGACTATCACTTGGTGAGCCAAAGATGGCAAGTACCGTGAGGTGGCCAGCCTACACGTACCAATTTTAAAGTCAAGACCTGGGTCCAAGGAGTGATCTCGAGGGTCGTAAGTTAGTAGATGAGAGCACCGCTCAATGCAACCGCGGAAATTTTTTTTTTAATTATTCTTATTATTATTATTATTATTGAATTGATACAGTACAAACATGACACAGACACATGATTATTATTATTATTATTATTATTATTATTACTATTATTATTATTATTTTTATTGTACACAAAATATTAAAAAAACAACAATAACTACAATACATATTACTAATTACAACTAAACTACTAATAGTAAGTTAGGAGGGTGGAAGCTCCCTGGCCAGGATGGCTCTAGCGATGGACCGAACCAGGACCACATTCAACCGGCCATAAATTTCAGCCACAACTAATGCCTTGGGGGAGGACTGGTGAATGGCCAGGAAGGATGCCAGCCTGGAGAAAGTATCATGTGCCAGCTTGCCCCAATTGCCATAAGTCTCCACTGCCAATGGGATGCAGGACCAGCCCAACTCTTGGCACTTGGGACCATTGGAGTGGAGCTTGCGGGTCTCTGCTGCCAGGGCTGCCGCACCAGCCTGGTGACATGATTCACCCAAGATGACAGAGCAGAGTGGTGAGGTAATGGTCAGGTCTAGTGCCGCAGGTTTACCTCTGTCCCAGCCAGCAATGAGGATGTCAGCAGGTCTGGTGTGGGCAAGGTCTCTGGTAAGGCCATGACCTCTCTCCACATTCACACTTAGGTGGGCACGACGACAAAGGTCAAATACCTCATCTCGTAGACGATTATGGCGTGTGACCACATCCCCCCCATGCCTGCAAGTCACAGCATGGTGACCAAGAGGATCAAGAGCAGTATCGGGGCAGAATGGGCACATGGACCGACCAGAAGTATCTAACCCCAGCCACCACCTAATAGCCATCTGGAACTCATTTGACTCCAGGTGCAAGCCCAAACCAGGGGAAGGGACCACTGATAGCCAAGAGGAAGCATGAGGAGCAGCCACTGACAGAAGGCGAGCTCTGTTAGCTGGAGAGGAGGATTCCAACAAGATGTGGAAATGTTGGGCTTGGATCATTCCTGACAAGACCTTCTGGTGAATAGGAGACTCCAGAGCAGAATTGACTGTAATGACATTAGAGGGGGAGACCTGAGCATTAAACATTGCCACTGCCTGTTGTAGGTGGATGTTATCAGCCTTGCCAAAGCCGGAGAATGACAGGGAGGCAATGAACGCTGCAGCAGCATGGTGAGAGAGGGAGCGAAGACCCAGACCCCCAAATTTTAGTCCTAGCTGTGCCTGGCTCCAGGCATCATTGGTAACATTGATGGCTGAGCACATTACAAAGCAGTGCTTGACCTCCTCATCAAAAGACCTTAGAGCATCTGTGGCCAGGCTTGGTGGGGTAACCCTTGCTATGTGGACCATCCTGCAGAAACTACCACACATGCGCAATAAGGAAACTATTATTATTATTATTATTATTATTATTAAAACTGTCAAATATACATGACATACGCCAAATACGAGTAATAAATGTGTTACATAGTTACAATTATTATTATTATTATTATTATTATTATATGCGTTGGCCAATTTAGATAACTGTTATCAATATAGTAACTTGCGCATTCTATACGTACGTTCAGCATCTATTGGATTTGCTAATAATTAATTAAGGGGAGGAGGTTCTAAGTAATTTCAACCATGCAGCCGGTTTAGATATAATATTTTTATGCATGTCAGATTCTGCATGCATGAAACCACATGCATACCTGCCAGAATGAATTTCAGCACCGCTTCTCATGTTTCTTTTGTGTATAATATATATTTAGTAGCTTCAGTAGTAGTTTGTGTGTGTTTTGTGTGTTATTATAATCATTGTTATTATTATTTTGTAATTTCTCTTTACATAATAAATCATAGTACATGTCAGTAATAATTATTAGTATTATAAAAATTATAGTAGGCTAGGTAACCCTTTAGCTGCACAACTATTCAGTTTTATACATACAGCATCTATTGGTTTTGCTTATATATTATTGTAACATTATTATACATGTATAAATTATATACCTTTATGTAGCATGTAATGCATTATATAACCCATACCTGAAGCCAAAATCATTGAAGCCAGGCATGAGACAAGCAGTGCAGCTGTTTTATAATCCATTCTGCAATGTGTGTGGGGAAAAGGTGTAAACACAAATGCGGTAATTCATTGCATAGCTAGCTGATTGCTCGGTGTATTTGTCACAATACATGTACATGTACCTCAGAATCCACATATATGAATATAATCTTCTAGGGCTGTCGTTTGGAGCATGCTCAGATCGTGCGGACATATATATACGACCAAGTACGTCTGGCTCTTGCGAGACTAGGTCGGACACAGTACGATCAACTTATAATGCGCTCTAACGAGTTAGAATGTGTGAGAGCTTAAACTCTATTGCAAAGGCGAGAGGCATCCCAAAGGCAACAATAAGGTGTTGCATGCGAATGGTGTGCATGGCGTGATTGTGGCACTTTAATAGCGTGCGCGTATACTGATGTACGCAATGCTAGTCTAATGTCATAGACAGAAACTACTTGACTGTTCGATTTTGATTAGATCTACATTTTTATGCAGCACATCGTATCTTTTGAAATGTTGCGATAGTAGCTAGGTGCCTGTCAAAGCGGCACACATTAACCGCTACTGAATTTCATCATATATATTAGTCGCTCTCAATACTGATCTTTTTTTCAAAACAGGCTATATAGGACCTGGCAATTGGTAATCACACTGTATCTGAGCAAAAACAAATGCATTGCAACAAAGCCGGTGCAAAATTCGTCCTAATTAGCGGAAGCACTCGTACTCTATAGTACATGGGTACATTACCTTTACGAAAAGACAAAAAGAACTTGAGGAGAAGTTTCTATGACGATAGCGCAGCTCAGGGTCGTGTATATATAGCTGCTGGTAACTCACCGCAATTAAACCCTGCAATCGTATGTTGAGCTATATAGTATATAGTTCCCCTGGACAGGCAACTCACAATCAATCCAACGTTGTTATCAAACGATTGACGCCCACGTGCTTAAATAATATTAGTTTATTATGTTATTCAAGTTCATTGTGTGTACAATTCAGTGTGCAATTGTGCATGTGCTGTGTGCACTGTGTATTTGTATAATAACAATTATAATATGAGTGAACGAAATCCTGTAAAAGAGGGAGAGCATGAACTGCGGATCACCGAATGTATTAATAATACCTGGCATGTGAAGCCCGTAATGTACCACGAATAAGCTCCCCCCACCCCCCCTCCGCCCGCACCAAAAAAAAAGTCTCGTGTTTAAACGTGTGTATTTTCGTAATCATTAACGCTCCTGCGTACCTATTTCAACATTTCAGGAAAGAACTGGTATTCCAACAGGATTTTAAAGAACACCACGCAGCCGGCTGCGTTCATGCATGCGGATTATGAATTAAGATACATGTAATGGGTTAAACACGAGACATTTTTTTCCCCCGTGGAAGTGGTACTTTACGATTGGTTAAACCCCTCCCCGGATCAGGTGACTCCCGGTCACTGTAACCTAGGATACAGTGACCCCCGGTCACTCTATATACGGACCCCTGGTAGCTCTGATACAGTGACCGGGGGTGGGACAGCAGAGCATAGTTCTCGCTTCAGCAGCTGTGGCACAGTTCTAGAGCTTCCCTTGTGGCATCAGATACGTATTGACGCTGCGAAGGAGGGAAAGTCCCAAACAAGACACTGGCCCGACTTCCATGGGGCAATTATTGTATTATCGGTAATTATTATAATACTAAAAATGTTATATGCATACGTACCATCCAAAACTATAAGCATAACACAAATAAGCACGCAACTAGATTACAAAGGTAATATAGAATTTATACAAATACCCACGATGCTACGCCTGGGAAAGGCGGATGGCAATGGCATACTTATTAAACTACTACGTATCCTACATGTACTCCTACTACTCGGTACTACTGCACGTACGTGTACGGTGTGGAACTCCGAACATATAAGTGTATGGAATGTACTAAAGACAACCAAGAGGTGATGTGCGAAAATCGAGATTAAATCCCTGCATGCGCATGCTTGTGTTTAATATGGCGCTGGAGTTTACTAATTAGAGTTGCAACCGCGGAATGTCAATCAGTTGATGTACCGTTGTTGGAGCACTTGGAGGACTGGGTGACCTGGGTTGCTATCAAGTTCCGGCTTCAGACTTCATTGGGTCCATCCACATAGGTGTGTCTGGTCCTCTGAGAGTTGATTCGTGGTCTCTGTGGCTGTGTTGAAGGACATTAAAATGATGAAGAATTTGTGGTTTTAAATTAGATTTGAGAAATGCCTTTATTCTGGTCTGGATTTTCCTGAAGTGCTGCTGGGCAGCATCTAGTTCTCTGGCACCAACTTGATGTATCCCCTCAGAAACTAGTATCCAACTGAACAAGGGGATCCACTGCGACTTTTTTTTTTTTTTTCTTTTACCTGTGGTGCTACACAGAATAATCACTGCAAATAGCCAGTGAGTACCCATATTAAATTTGTTTATACCATGCATATGTGGTACTTTGAGGATGGTGTCATGATAGTGGCTGTGGTGCTTGCATTATCTAATACTCCAACACCTTGGTCCTCCTCTTGGACTTTTCATTAATGCATCTAAGTGTGAGCGTCTTCCCACCTTAGATGGGAAGATGCCCAAACATATATGACAGTGACTCCATGGCTTCAGTGCCCCAAGCACCATAAACTTCTGCATGAACATAATACACCCGAGTACACAAAATGTTTATACCGAACATTGATTTTAAGGACTCCATCTCATAGTCCGCCCTCTCTCCCAGACCCACAAGAGTGTGGGCCTAGAAAGCAGTCATTGCATGCGATATATATGTGTGCATGCATATCGCATCAAGAGATTAAATTTGATAGGGATTCAAACATATGAGTAGACATGCAGAGGCGCCCCTAGTTGCCCGTCTTTGTCCACTGAACTAAGGCGGCCCCAGCATATGAGCCCATAATGAGGAACCAAGCAAACGAGGGAGCCAAAGGGTGGCGTGGTATATTATACTGCGACGCCCCTGTAAGCACGTAATTGAGTAGCCACACCCTTGCTTATATCCACATACGGTCTGGGAACGACTTGTTCTAATGATCGAGCCAAATAGTATGTGCAAAGAACATACGAACGTACACGTTGCGATTAAAAAACATAACCACTCAACTAATTTAAGAATTGTCTATAAAATACTTTCATTGTATTACATAATATTGTAAGACGTAATAGTCAATTGTAACTCATTTGGAGCTCAAGATACATACTCTGTCCACTTTTCAGTGGAGCGCCAAGAAATCCTGCTTGAGGGTGAGTCAGGAGGGCTTCATTTGGGATTGAAAGGACAATGTCTTCATGAAGAGAAAGACAAGTGTGGACATCTCTAAATGTAGGACGATGATGTGCATCCGAGTTCCTAAAACATGGCAAACATAGCAAGTTGGAGGAGGAAAATGGAGCTAACAAGTTTAATTAGACTGTCTATTTATAGCAATGAAATGATGGCCACACTCTTTTAGATTGGGTACATGGGTAAGTCAAATCAGCAATTGTTTGTGATATGGAAGATTTACTGCAACCAGGCCCCCCCCCCCCAACCCATCTCTGGAATACAGTACAATAGTGGGGTAGCTTACCAACATTGTATCATCATCTGATAGAGCAGTAAGGGGCATCCTGGAGGTGGAGGGAGTCTGTACCCAGAGTTGACCTTCAGCAGTGCCTTCAGGGAGTGCAGCCTAACACTCAGCAGCCACATGCACACACACAACCACACACACACACACACACATACACACACACATACATACACACACACACACACACACACACACACACACACACACACACACACACACACACACACACACACACAGCCACCTACTTCATTGTTAGTCAACCCTTCAAATGGTTTACACCCAATGCTCCATATTTCATACAGCACACACCCATAGCTCCACACATCACTGGCAGTGGAGTACTTCATGAAGCACACTGCTTCAGGAGCAGTCCACTTAACAGGCACCAGACCACCATGGGACATATAGTAGTTTCCTTCTGCTAGGTCACGTGACAAGCCAAAGTCTGCAATCTGAATTTTAATTCATATAATATTGCATGACTTTTACAAGATGGCCAGACATCTTACTTTGCAGATGCAGTCCTTTGTAACAAGCACATTTCTTGCAGCCAGATCGCGGTGTACAAATGACTTTGATGAGAGGTATTGCATCCCAAGAGCTACCTGCTTGGAGTAGGCCAGCAGAATCTTTGGAAGCTCTGACTTGAAATTGTTACCAGAAGGGCTACTATGTATTCACACATTGGAATATAAACCATGTGTACTGAATACCAGACAGTGCCATGGTATGCTTACACACCTTGGTCTCATTGTAGCAAGGTGTGTTGATAAGTCCTTATTGCCAGCTAATTCTAGTACAAGCATTACCTGTGGGGGGAGATAGTACACATGTGCTGGTCATATTACAACCTACAGGCTCTCCATCAGTGACAATGCCATAGAGCTGGATGACATTAGGATGTCTGAACTGTGCCATGATGGCTGCTTCCTGCAGAAACTTGACCTTATCTTCAGGCTTTGTAGAAGATGGATTTAGTGTCTTAATGGCTACTTCATGTCTTCCTTTAGGACTGTTCCATTCTGCTACCTGCACTCCTCCAAACTGACCACTCCCCAGCATGTCAGCAGTGCCTCTGCAATGAATATAGACAGCTATTTCTTCTTGTCAAAGAGTATAGCAATAAATATAACAGCATTTTGTGAACAAGGACTGAATAAGTAAACATATACTCGAGCAAATGTTTGGCTATATAAGTCTAAATACATATATACATGTATATGAATTGAATAATTGAGGATCGATTTCTTTATGACCACAGGCAAATTGTATTTTTAACCTTGAAACATTATATTTGTGTGCAAAATAAAGGTATATACATGTAGACTAGTTTAAGGTCCTGCTTGATTTTTATTGTTGAGGATGGGATGCTCTTTTGGCCAGTATAAATGTGTTTTATTTTAAGCTTAAGCACCTTCATTTCTAGGGTACATAAAACATCTTACTCAATTTCATGTCTCTGGACCTTCAAGATCTTTTGATTGTCTAATTGAATATAAAGTTCCACTTCATGTGATGCTGGCATGTAGTAAGGATTCTCATCATGTTCCACAGTAAGAGGAGGCTGTGCAGCTATACAGCTTGGATCTGCAGTCTAATGAAAACCAAATTGTGTCAACTGTAGATAGCCATTTTTAGACACAACATGGCAAATATATACTTTTGTAAGTGTGTAGGTGGAGGTCTTGTGTTTGAAACATGTGCTAGACTCCTAGCTAGACCAAAGTGGTTAAAATAAAAACTAGTAGTGGAAACATAGACAACCAAGTCTGTTGGAAACACCTTGGCCTCCTGGTGGATTGTAATCATAAGGCACTCATACTCTGAATGAGAGATGTCGGTTTTTATGTATCAGTAACAATAATGCTAGCAATTGGACTACATATGTCACATTCACACTTGCACTTGCTGTCTCTATGTGTGGTTCTTATACATTTAATAACTTCTTAAAACACAATTTTAAAAACTTTATTTTTTATTTTTTACCTTTTTCACCACTGCAGAATAAGTTGGGCCAGGAACTTGATAATGATCTTTATTCTGTGGCAGAGTAATAATAAAATGATCGTGCCTCCTAATACTATTTTATAGTGACATTTAAACTGTTGGCACAATGAGGATAGCTGAGCTTCTCATCATCAGATCCCTGTTGCAGATGTGAATAGCTGAGCTTGTCATTGTCAGTTCCTTGTTGTATGTATGAATAGGTGTGCTTTTCATCATGTAGATGTGAATAGGTGTGCATTTCATCACGTAAGTGTGAGTAGCTGTGTGAATCATTGTTAGGTTCTGCTGGCTGCTTGAATGTTTGGGGGGGGAGGGGGGGAGGGGAGAGAACCATGATGGTATAGTAGTTTTATATTTACATATTACAACCATTTTATCAGTAGCAGTATGAGTATGAGTCGATTCATTACTTCCACATGTAGGTACTTGACATAGTTGCTTCTGAATTTAAACAACACATCATGAAGCTAAAAATTGCAATTGAAATCACTTATACCCCTTACTTGGCCTGGCTCTTCAGCCACATAGATAGGGTTAGGTTGAAGGTCTTTCATTTCAATTTCACAATCAATATATGCTCTGTTGTCTGGGAAGAAGTCAAAATGCATGGTGAATGTGAAATCTTTATCTCAGCAATGCTAATGATACTGCTTATGTGATTTGAAAATTCAAATGTGAAAACTTAATGACATTCAGGGTCTGCAGTAAATACGAAATTATTCGCCACATACATGACATTGCAATTAACTTACATGTATGAAAAAGTACTTTTTGATGCAAAATAGTAAATTGTAGGACTTTCATGTTTTGTTTTAGGTGCAAAATTATACATTTCATATTATTATTATTATGAATGGGAAAACTAATAGCAATCAATCAATTCAACAAACCCAGCTGTACTACTGTATAAGATCCTTTTGAATGAAAATGCTACTACTCTGCCTGGTCATATAGCTTACCTATTCCAAAACCATCTTGTGGCTGCTTGGTCCTGCCTCTTGCACATCTTTGTCGGAGAAGGATTGCAGCCACCAAAGTTAATACAATTCCAATCACAAGGAAAATGCTGACAACCACACCTACAACAGTTGCAGGTACTGCTGCTTGATCTGTATGTGTATATTTTGGTATATGAAAATAAAATGCAATTCTAATACATTATAAAGAAGGTTGAGGGAACTCATGCCTAAAACTTGGATTACAATTACATATAATGACTAGTTCAATGAACTCAGAATAAAAATTACCTGACCTTGATTAGAACTAGAAATAGTAGTAACCTGAGGAGCACTTGTGTATGATGGAGATGGTGTAACAAAACTGCTGACTGAAGGAAGTTCAGTGGCTGAGAACAGAGCAGCAGAGGTTGTATTGGATGAAGCCTGGATATTTGATGTCATAACAGTGCTTGAAATGGGAGTGGCTGCATGGAAAGAGAGGATGGATATTGCAAAAGGACTTGAAGCAGGGGTGGATATATTAGAGGGCAGGCATGATAACAGTGCTCAATGATGTAGAATAGAGTAAGATGGAGGAAGTACCATAACATTCTTGATGTAATGATTGGCATATCAGAGAGCAAAATAAGAGTTTGATACAATGACTGTTCATGTATTAGTGAAAAAAAAACTGTATGAGATGAAAATGAAATTTCCTGACCTTGTTTAGAAATAGAAAGAGTAGTAACCTGAGGAGCACTTGTGTATGATGGAGATGGTGTAACAAAACTGCTGACTGAAGGAAGTTCAGTGGCTGAGAACAGAGCAGCAGAGGTTGTATTGGATGAAGCCTGGATATGTGATGTCATAACAGTGCTTGAAATGGGAGTGGCTGCATGGAAAGAGTGCAAAAGGACTTGAAGCAGGGGTGGATATGTTAGAGGGCAGACATGATATATAACAGGGCTCAATGATGCAGAAAAAAAGAAAGATGGAGGACAATGTAGGAATGAGCACATCAATAGTAAAGCTGGGATGATGAATGATGATCATATCAGGGAGCATGTGATGCAGTGATACATGTACATGTATTAAAGAAAAACTATATGAGATGATGATGGTACCTGAAATAGGGACTGGGGGAATGCGGGTAGGCACCATCGAAGGGATTGATGCAGTGGCTGGGGAAGAGAGAACAGGTTTTCCCAAAGGAATGCGACAACATACTTTCTGCATTATAATGCATGTAATATGACAGCTGCAACTTTATTTTTTTAAATAGTGCACCACTGCTGCATTCTTCTATACCAATTATTATGAATGCATATGTGTATTGGTGATGGTGATTATGAAATGGATTTAAAAACTGATGTAATTAACAATGTCATTCCTGGAAAAACAAAATAAATAAAAATGCAGTTGTTATAGATGATAATTATATTATACAATTAATTATAATTAATCTATTTATACATACATGTAATACAATTATTATTATAGTTAGCAATAAGAAACGTACACAGCAGCAGGATTAAATACTTCGCTCTACATAAAAACCAAGCAAAGGCAATCCTTTCGTGCGCTCCCAGCTGACAAAATTATGGCCAAGGTCCACCCTTGTCATACTTCCATATTTAAAAGATCCACATGGTCCTCAGAGGCAGCTTCCTATATAGTAATGTCCCTTACATGGCCTTAATCCGCTTTAATAAGAATGGCCTTAATCTGCTTTAATAATAATTGATTATTATTTCAAGCTAGTGGAAAAAGTTCTTGAGTGAAATGACAGGCTGGTTTTGGCATTAGGGCCCGAATGATTTTAGCTATTCTAAGAGCAACCAATTTATGCAGCAACAGGAGGACTGGGACTTGTATGGATGGTGGTGCGGGTTTACAGGATACTGCATGTTGTATATATATTTCCATATTTGGTTATGTAGTCATTATGTGATGGCCAATGTTTGGTACAGCTGATGGATGACACATGATTTTGCCTGGTGTTACTCACAACATCGAAAACTTTGGCATCCTGTTGGTTCAATTTCCTTGGCATCAGGGGTTCAGCAAAGCAATCCTCCTGGCCCTCTACTGTTTGCTCTAGTCCTTCAATCAGTTCTGAAAAAGTTAGCAGCTGACCCTCAATGTTTACTTATTCATTCCTTGTTCACAAAATGCTGTTATATTTATTGCTATACTCTTTGAAAAGAAGAATAGTTGTTAATATTCATTGCAGAGCCACTGCTGACGTGCTGGGGAGTGGTCAGTTTGGAGGAGTGCAGGTAGCAGTGTGGAACAGTACTAAAGGAAGACATGAAGTAGCCATTAAGACACTAAATCCATCTTCTACAAAGTCAGAAGATTAGGAGGTACGATTATATTTATTATTCCTCTGCCACAGAATAAAGATCATTATCAAGTTCCTGGCCCAACTTATTCTGCAGTGGTGAAAAAGGTAGAAAAAAATAGATTTAAAAAAAATTGTGTTTAAAGAAGTTATTAAATAAGAACCACTCATAGAGACAGCAAGTGCAAGTGTGAATGTGACATATGTAGTCCAATTGCTAGCATTACTGCTACTTATCCATGAAACCGACATCTCTTATTCAGAGTTATGAGTGCCTTATGATTACAATCCACCAGGAGGCCAAGCTGTTTCCAACAGACTTGGTTGTCTATGTTCACACTACTAGTTCTTATTTTAACCATTTTGGTCTAGCTAGGAGTCTTACCTTTAATTATCGATCAGCAAGCACAAGACCTCCAACTACACACTTACAAACATATTATATATATATTTGCATAGTTGGGTCTAAAAATGGCTATCGACAGTTGACACAATTTATTTTACATTAGACTGCAGATCCAGGCTGTATAGATGCACAGCCTCCTTCTAGTGTGGAACATGATGAGAATCCTTACTACATGCCAGCATCACATGAAGTGGAACTTTATGTTCAATTAGAGAATCAAAAGATCTTGAAGGTCCAGAGACATGAAATTGAGTAAGGTGTTTTATGTACCCTAGAATTGAAGGTGCTTATGCTTAAAACATAAAAGAGCATCCCATCCTCAACAATAGAATCAAGCAGTACCTTAAATTAGTCCATGCATATACCTTTATTTTGCACACAAATATAATGTTTCAAGGTTAAAAATACAATTTGCTTGTGGTCATAAAGAAATCAATCCTCAATTATTCAATTCATATACATGTATATGTATTTAGAATTATATGGTCAAACGTTTGCTCAAGTAAGCGTTTACTTATTCAGTCCTTGTTCACAAAATGCTGTTATATTTATTGCTATACTCTTTGAAAAGAAGAATAGTTGTTAATATTCATTGCAGAGCCACTGCTGACGTGCTGGGGAGTGGTCAGTTTGGAGGAGTGCAGGTAGCAGTGTGGAACAGTACTAAAGGAAGACATGAAGTAGCCATTAAGACACTAAATCCATCTTCTACAAAGTCAGAAGATAAGGTCAGGTTCCTGCAGGAAGCAGCCATCATGGCACAGTTCAGACATCCTAATGTCATCCAGCTCTATGGCATTGTCACTGATGGAGAGCCTGTAGGTTGTAATATGACCAGCACATGTGTACTATCTCCCCCCACAGGTAATGCTTGTACTAGAATTAGCTGGCAATAAGGACTTATCAACACACCTTGCTACAATGAGACCAAGGTGTGTAAGCATACCATGGCACTGTCTGGTATTCAGTACACATGATTTATTTTCCAATGTGTGTATATATAGTAGCCCTCCTGGTAACAATTTCAAGTCAGAGCTTCCAAAGATTCTGCTGACCTACTCCAAGCAGGTAGCTCTTGGGATGCAATACCTCTCATCAAAGGCATTTGTACACCGCGATCTGGCTGCAAGAAATGTGCTTGTTACTAAGGACTGCATCTGCAAAGTAAGATGTTTGACCATCTTGTAAAAGTCATGCAATATTATATGAATTAAAATTCAGATTGCAGACTTTGGCTTGTCACGTGACCTAGCAGAAGAAAACTACTATATGTCCCACGGTGGTCTGGTGCCTGTTAAGTGGACTGCTCCTGAAGCAGTGTGCTTCATGAAGTATTCCACTGCAATCCTGGGGGCACCAATTGGAAGTCCAGAATTTTGTGGTGAATACATTGAAGCAAAGAGAAAGGCGGCTTGTTCTCTTCTCCATCTTTTACCTCCGCTATGTGAACCTCAAGTATCCATCTTGCTACTTCGCCACTGTGATATAGGTTTTGTAATCTGTCCCATTTAGGTCATTCAATTCCCCTTGTGATTCTTCTCTAAGGAAGTTCAACTAATGTTACGGCATGGTGCATGCATGGTTTTGGATTGACATCAGTCTCTCAACCACTCCTCCAGTGCATTCATTTCATCTTTGTCCAATGCTATTGATGTCACCAATGCTCCAAATGTTTCCCATCACCTCAAACAGGCAATAGCACTCTACAACACAAAGATCAACTCTGCTGATGCAACCACATTTGAATCAGTGACTAGCTCTCCTCCACAGCAGCACCATCTATCAGGCAAAATAGAAGACAATTCCTTTCAGACTCTTCTTTTAACAGCCCAGTCTATACCAGAGCAAGACATCAGCCAGTAATGCTAAGCCTGGTTGAGAGCTATTCCTTGCATACAATGACGTAGCTTTGGAGCCTCAAGAGATGCAAGTCCTATTAAATGGTGGCTAGGTCTAGCTGTCTCCTCATGCAGCTGATGTCCCATTTGCTCAAGTTCCCTTTATCCAGATTGCCACGACACCCTTACATGCAGTTCTGGAGAGGACATCACAATAAGCTGAGAGACTGTTTTGCCAACCTGTGCTCCAAAGCATGCTTATCTCCTAGCTCAACTGTTTGCCACGGTTGCGGCTTTCAACTTCCTATTTTCAACACTTCATACTACACCACTGATTTCTTTATGGTATAAAATAATTTTTTGGGTCTTACATTTGCTCCCTGCCAGTATTACAACGTTTGATACCCCACCAGGTTCAAACCCGCCATAATTTTCTGCAGGAGTAATCAAATCAAATGTAGGTAGAGATGTCCTATACCTATCGATTTGTTCTGTTCTTTCAGTTAATTTTTATGCTATCCGTTACGGAGGCCGGATACAGTTGAACAAACTACATGCACGTTTTCGCGCTCGATTTGCGCCAATGGTAAATCTCTGCCTCCCCATACATTGAGCGGGACCCAATTTGCCCAATTCATTGGCGCGAATCGAGCGCAAAAATGTGCACGTTATCTCGGTAACGGATTTTATTGCCGTATGTCAATCGTGCTAATCAGGCAAAATGCTCAAGCGTTGCTGGCCCACACTGCTTTGCCTGCCATAGCCCATGAATTTTAGTTTGCATTTTCAATGTAATATCATTAAAATCACAATAACGTTATAAATATAGGATTACGAGAAAGCATACAAAAAGTACTATTGTTTGTTTTGGGTATACGTTAGCAATAATAATAATTTCTTACGGTGGCCCGGTAGGTCGCGGCTGTCATGACGTGCACATTTGGGATTTGCGGACGTGCACACATGCACATCTGGGATTTGCGGACTTGCACATACTCGATTTGCGGACGTGCACACATGCACATCTGGGATTTGCGGACTTGCACAAATTGCGGACGTGCACACTTGCACATACGCGATTTGCGGACTTGCACATACGCGATTTGCGGGAGTGCAATTGTTTCCACGTGGTTGCCACGTGGCAACCACGTGGCGAACACGTTGTAACCACGTGGAAACAATTGCACAGTACGGGTATGCCTGCATGCAATAGTATAAACATTACAATTACACTGATTTGTTACATGCACTTCAGTAGTTTGATGTGCTATTGCTTACTAATACAATTCAGTCCATTTGCAGCCAGCATGTATCCGCTGTAACAATTGCAGCTATAGCCGGGAGTGCTGTCGTTGCACATCTGCTGGCACCCTCCGTTGTTCACCGCACACTCATTCACATCTGCATGCATACAGTGTAGTGCGCATCACGTGCACTGAACAGCAAGCGTGTTACACTTTGCTTACCAAGTCTGACATGAAGTGTAACATCATTCACAATGGTATACGGGGATCCGGACAGATCCATGGGCCCACCAGGTAATGCTGTACAACCTCCAAATACATCTTTCCACGATACTGACGCACCCGGCACGGTCGCAACGACACCTAGACGTCCAGAGTCAGGATCCTTCACGCACGCTGCGAGAATGTCACCTGGGTATACTGTGAATGGGCGTGGTATCGAGAAGTTGCTGCACTGATAAGCCATCGTGATCGCAGTTCCGTCAACCGGTGCGGTGAAGGAAGACCCTTGAACCAATATGTACATGGCGTTGTTGGCGCTTGCAGGCCGATACACACCAAAGTAAGTTTCCGTGCTGCCATGGTCCGTTGTGGACATATAATAGCATATATCCCATGAGGTAGCATTTCCGGCACACGTGAGTGGACCCGATATGTTGGCAAAGATGCGGCGATATGTGGATGTAGGGGTTGCTTGTGTTAGGCTGTTTCCAAAGACAGTACATTGCTGGCTTCCATCTGGGCAAGCATAATGCCGGTACATAATACTATACTGTCTAACCATCCACTAGCTGAATTGAAAAATGTAATTTATGCTCTCTTAATTGAATTGAATCATTTAAAATAAGAACTTATCTGAAATGCTATTAAAACAGGATGCATGCAGTGCCTTGCATTGCACTTTATAATGATACCATTATTAGAGTATAATACATTGCATTGGGAATAAAAGCAGAAGACAGCATGACAATATAACACCATGCATATACAGGGCAGAGTCCAATATGTATAAACTTTATTCCAGACTCAGGTACACCCTTGCACATTGATATAAAGCCAGTGAGATATGCAATGAAAGGATTGTATACACGCACACTTACTTTTAGTGACTATACTGTGATTTTCTATCCACATGCATAAAGGTCATGCATGCATGAAACCATTCTATACATCAGTAATAAATCATATACATATAGTGCATATAATCATTATTAGTATTATAGTCCCTTTGGCTGCATAACTATTTTTCAATATTGTAGCTTGGACATACTGCATCTATTGGATATGCTAATATAATTATTATTATAATCATAATATTACATTATTATATATACCTTTATGCAATTATGCAGCCATACCTGAAGCCAAAATCATTGAAGCCAGGCATGAGACAAGCAGTGCAGCTGTTTTATAATCCATTCTGCAATGTGTGTGGGGAAAAGGTGTAAACATAAATGCGGTAATTCATTGTATAGCTAGCTGATTTCTAGGTGTATTTGTTTTTGTAAGTTAGAGTGCATGTATATGCTAAAATGTACGCGCGCACTTCATTATGAGGTAGTTTTACAACCGCCACAAATACATGTACATGTACACCTTATATGGATATAATATTCTAGGGCTGTCGTTTGGAGCACGCTCAGATCAGACGTACGTTGACTTATGAAGGACTGGGGACGAGGAAAACGTCCCCTGTCCACTCTCGTTCGTACGACCTAGTACGTCTGGCTCTGTCGAGACTAGGTCAGACACATGCAGTACGGTCAACTTATCACGCATAGAGCGAGTGAGAGCTTAAACTCTATTGCAAAGGTGACATGCATCCCAAACTTGAGGCAACAATAAAGTGTGGCGTGATTGACTTTTGTGGCACTTTAATAATGCGCGTATGATTATATTGATGTACGCAATGCTAGTCTAATGTCATAGACAGAAACTACATGCAGGGGCGGATCCAGGATTTTGGGGAGGGAGGGGGTTTGGGTCTGATAAATATATTCACAAGAAGTTGTGGAGGGTACGGGAAGGAGCACGCCCCCTCCTGTGACAGCAAGGGGGTCTGGGGGAGCGCTGATTGAGGCCTGGGGCAAAGCCCCAGCCGCTTTTTTGCTTTTGAGATATGACATTCAGGCTAATTTTAGCATGAAAAAGTAACATACTTTTGACGTGCATGGTTCCTACTGCTCAGCAATTAAATTCGTGACGCAAAGCAAGTATGATTTAGATCTATAGATAGCTGTTTTCTGAGAAAAAGAATCTAAGATCCATCGTCTTTTGATCGCTTACTTCCTGCTCAAGTCGATCGATATATTTAAATACTATTAACCGTGCGTGGCTTTAGTTATAGACCCCCTTGGCTGTGCAAACTTGCAAATCCGCGAACGGTAACTGCAAGCAATTTAGGCAATCACTGTAACAATCTTATACTTCCCATTTGGTCAAACATATACACCAAAAATAAACTTAATACATGCACAAATCACATGCATATATATGCATGCTGCATGCGTAATATGAAGGCAACTGAGATATAATGAAGATTGGAAAGTTGTGTACCTTAGATACAGCTCTACTTCAATTGGATATCATATTGTTAAACAACCGGACGGGCGGTTGATCAACAGGACAATTTAGCCTGTCCCGTTAAACAACCGGACAGCCGTCCGATAACTTATCATCATTATGCATCCGGTCAGCCGGTTGATCATCGGGATAACCGGTTGATCAACCGGCGTCCGGTTGATCAACCGGATAAATTAACCATCCGTGCGGAACATATACTCGACGTTTGTATAATGATATACATGTACATGTATATCCAGTCAGTATAGAATATTATCTCTGGGTAAACATACCTTTATGGAAAGAAAAGAAAGGACGAGAAGTTTCTATTACGACAGCGCAGCTCAGAGTTCTGGGCAGTTACGTGTAGCTGTTGGACACTCGCCGCAACCAATCGTAAGTCCTATATAGTTCCCCTGGACAGTATACAGGCAACTCACAATCAGTCCTAGTAGGTTGAGGTAATTTCTCTGAACACGACAGTAGGTATGTTATGTACGTTATCAAACCGGCGATTGACGCCCACGTGCTTAAGTAATTTTAGTCTTATGTTAACAATATTATAAAATTAATAACAAGATATATAATTATGAGAGACACGAAATCCTGGCTGTAAAAGAGAGCATATATAACTGCCAATCGCCGAATGTAAATAAATAAATAAAATTACCTGACATATGTGAAGCAACTGCACGATTCCGCGGTTCAAGCTCTAGACTTCGGCGCCATATTTAACACAACGCAAGCCGGATTTAGTCTCGACGTTCGCACATCATGCACGATCACCTCTTAGTTGTCTTTAGCACATTCCATACACCTATATGTTTGGAGATATTTGAGTTCCACACCGTATACGTGCATGTAGTAGTTCCGAGTAGCAGGAGTAGGATACGTAGTAGGAGGAGGAGTAGTTACTAGTAGTAGTAGCTAATGCGCGTGCCGTTGCCATATCATCTGTCAGTGTGAGGTAGTTTGGGTATTTGTGTACATTGTATATTTACCTTTGTAATCTAGTTGCTTACTTATTTGTGTCATGCTTATAGTTTTAATTTGGACAGTATGTATAATTAAAGTACGTATTTTTAGTAATGTCACAGATATTATAGTAGAATACAATAATGTGGTATTATAATAGTACGTTACCACAGACCTCACCTGAAGGCACCAATGTGGTGACGTTTTTCAACCTGACACATGCCCTTGATTGCAGAAAAGGTGGCCTGGTGATCCAGTTCAAGAAGCCAATGATGCATGTGGCATACCTTCTCTGGTACGCGTCGTTGACACTGACGCTCCGTCATATTCACACAGGGACATTGCCTGGTGTGGCTGGTCCTCTGAAAACTTCAGAAATTGAATCGTCGTCTCTGTGGCTATGTTGAAGGATATTGAAATGGTGAAGAACTTGTGATTTTTTAATTAGATTTGAGAAATGCTTTGATTCTTGTCTGGAATTTCCTGAAGTGCTGCTATGGTGTTATATGGGCAGCATCTACTATCCCCTCAGGTGCTACACAGAATAATCACTGCAATAGTCAGTGAGAACCCAGATTTTTATAGCACATGTGGTACTTTGAGGATGATGTCATGATAGGACCCAATATGGCTGTGGTGCTTGCAGTATCTGTACTCCAACAGCTTGGTCCTCCTCTTGGACTTTTCAATAATGCATCTAAATGTGAGTGTCTTCCCATCTCAGATGGGAAGATGCTCAAATCACCTGCACTGTACAATTCACAATTCAATCTGGGGTCGATTCTCCCATACCTGACAGGGGCCATTTGCTATCCATTTCTTCCCTCAATGCTGCAGGCTGGCTTTTGGTTTTTCCTTAGCCAGGTCAGAACCTCCACAGGAAAATTGCCTTCACAGATGGAACCGTAACTGCAGTCAGAAGATTGACAACTGCCCTCAGTGAGTGCAAAAGAGGGGCCTGCAATTCATTTCTGCTGTATCTTAGATGAGATGTTGTAGCCCAGATGCAGCCAGATTGGGGAATGATTGCAGAATTACCATGAGGTTGACTTCTAGTGGCAATAGTAGGAATTACTCACTGTTATGATTTTGGAACACTAGAAGCCTCCACGTCGCTTCAGGCCAGGTGACACCAGAGCCTGGGAAGCTTTGCTATGCAACCCATTTTGGGCCTGATGTTTAAATGAGGTGTGTCCTTGATGCGATCTTGTCTGTGAGCACTTGAGGCCTGAGGCTCTGCCCTGCTCTGTAAATCACTAGATTGCCCCTACAACCAGAGCTTGCAAAGGAGCTCGATTAATACAGGCTTGTTGTGATGACCTCTGTCTTGGCAGCTTGGTAGAACACACTTGGGAACCATAAGGAGCTTCGGTCTGAAATAAATTGCTTTAGGTCCACAGAAAAAGAGATACTTATTTTAAAATTTATATTTAAACACCTATAGGCCTACATTTCTTCTAAACATGCAATATTTTAAATAGCCTACTGGTGGTAGGCCTACTATCCTCAATAGGTATTATTATTATTACAAGAAAAATTACATCACGATACATAGAAATATTCAAGGGATGTGCAAGAGGCCAAGAGGCCAAGGGAGGGTGCACATCTTGTCAGTATGGATGTAGCCACGGTCGGAACAAAGGTGAAGTTCAGCCTGCTGTAGATCTCAGTGATAACATTATATTTATGGGAAGAATTAAGTGGTGATGGCCAGGTTAGGTGCCAGGTGGGAAAAGTAGATCAGATGGGCCTCACTTCCCTAATTCTTATAAGTCTCCACCCCAAGTGGGGTGCACACCAAATCCAAACACTTGGGGTATGCTTCCTGGCCACTGCCTCCTCGACTGCAGCCCCTTTAGACAAGCTCGCTGCTGTTAGGATGAAAGGGTTTAAGGGAGAGGTCACTGTGATGACAGGCAACATATTTCCCTCTCTCCGAGTCCCAATTGATGACAAGTGCACCTGCTCGCTGGGTATCGCTTAAGTCTGGTTTGAAGCTGTCAGTTTCATGGTGTTTCCCAAAGTCAACTGAGTTATTCTTTCATGACACTTCTTATGATAGTGCAACTACAATGGCTTGTGAACTCGGCTAGCTGTGTGGGAATTGGAAAGCAACTAATTTGATAGAACAATTTAAAAAGAAATTGGCTTTGGATTGAAACACAAGCAGTGCTTAGATCATTTGCACCAGCATTCACCAGCTATTAGAGCCTGTTCACTCTCTATGTCAACACAGCATATGAGGATTATGAGCATCTTGGCTGGATGTCACCCCTTCTTTGGTTTTAAACCATCATCTTGAAGCTGATGAATTCCAGACAGCTTTGAAGTGGTGCCTTGAAATTGATATATCTTTAGGTTCATGCTGTCCATGCACATTGCCCTGTCCACTTCCTGGGTCCTTTAGGACACCATGCTCTCACAGGCATGGCTGAAGTGTTCCCAACGCACCAAGACACACAATATGTAGAGAATCACAAATCCATTTCATTCATGTATCGGAGAGCAGCAAGAGCATGATGGCTGGTGCTTACCTGTACTGCAATGTTGTTTATTCTGTATCCGACTAAAGTAGTAAATGTGTTGGATTGACTCTGTGGGCAGATGTGTTGATTGCATAGGGGTAGACGTATTTTTGCCAAGGAACATCAGAACCATCAGAACTTATCCAAGGAACATCCAATGAACCACTTTTTAAAAAAGCAGTTGCATCCTATTATTAGGTTCCTGTTTTTAATCAATTAGATGATGTATTTTTTTCTAATGCATGTATGGGTACTTCTCTGCCTTGTGGTGCCATCTGTTTGGTTTTCAACACAATTGAATGCTAGATTTACTGAAATGGAAAGGTAATATTTCATATCCATAGTTACCTGAGGTAAGTAAAATGGACTGCATGGTTTCAATTGATATAGGGAGGGACAAGAGAATAACTTATCTAGCCTTGGTGCTTGGGATGTTGACTCTTTTTCAAATATATATAACTCAAATTGAAATATGCCGGTAGGGACAGTTCTGGTTGTAAATTGATCATCCTTCAATTCTAATCGTCGGCAGTTTCCGGCTACGCTCGCTAAAAGTTTCGTATTTAATTTTAAACGATTACTAATTAATTGCACATTGATAATGAGATGCATGCTTGAATAGAAACCCGCAATCATTTCACTGATGTGCGAATCAGCTATAAATAGTCGAAGCGTTGCGTCTATTGTGGGGTTAGCGCGCGGAGAGTGGCACGTGTTTACATTTTTATTTATTATTATTGTATTGCTGTCTATGTATCTTATAGTGTACTTGTGTATATAATCTATATTGTAAACATGTAATATCATTTTAAATTTGAAAACAATACAAGGGTTACAAGCAAAGCAAAAGTGAATATGTATACTGTTATTATTAATATCATATGCATTACACCAAACTCGGCTAGATTGATCCTTCACAGCAGTTAGGAGGGTGCAGTGATGCCGCGGCCAGCACGGACCGTCCGTGACCGTATTCATTTGACGGTTTTTGACGGCCGACCGTGACCGTGACCGGGAAGCTTACCGATCACGTGATTAAACCGTGAAAATTAATTGGCCGTCAAATTTATTTGCTGGCCGTCCGTGGCCGTCAGAACTTTTGACGGCCATTAAGTCTATTCACGTCACTAGCGTCACGTGAAGGAGATTTTTTCCCTGCGTGGCAAATGTCGTCTTTCCAAGAACCTTTGAGGATAAGCCACCTGATAGCGCGGTGAAGTCTGCAGCAAACCCACCCGACTGTCACCAACACGTGGCTATGGAACTATTTAAATTTTTATAATTTACGTTGTCCCCCTCGCCATGACATAGTCTCGTCCCCAGCCTGATATGTATTCGTAATATGCATCCGCTGCTGCCGAATGTGAGTCTGGGGACGCGACTTGCCATGATTATGCGTTATCGCGTGGATTCCACGTGCGAGCGAGTTTTCTCCCTGTTGAGACTCATTGTGAAGATGGAGGATGGATCCAGCCAGGATTGAATCTGTTCTCTTTCTCAGCTGCAATAAAGCCTTTAGTTAATTGAATCTGTTCTTTCACACTTGTTTTGCTATGCCCATGCATACCGTTCATGAACCATTTCTATTGATACGTGCATGCCAAACTTCTATAGCATAAATAATGACCGTCCGTGACCGTATTAAAATTTTGACGGTTGACGGCCAGCCGTGTACGTGACCGTATTGAAATCATACGGTCCATCTTTGACCGTGAACGTGACCGTCTATATCCAAACGGCCAGCCGTGAACGCGACCGGATTGTCAAAAGCTGGCCGCGGCATCACTGGGAGGGTGGTCAGGATGGCTCTGGTGCATGATGGACCGGATCAGGGTCATGCATATTCAATCGCCCATAAATCTCAGCCACCTCTCACTGATGACTTAGGGACTAGGGTATGACGGCCAAGTGAGATACCAGCCTGAAGATAGTATCCTGGGCCTCTTTGCCCCCGCAATTTCCATACGTCTCCACTGCCAATGGAATGCAGCTAGGACCAACCTAACTCCTGGCATTCGGGTCCATTGGAGTGTAGCTTAAGGGCCTCTGCTGCAAGGACTGCTGCACCAGCTTGGTGACATGACTCACCTAAGATGGCCGGGCAGAGATGGTGATGTCCAGTGCAGCAGGTTTGCCCGGCTCTGTCTTATTATTATTATATGCGAGTAGCCCGACTGCCCGAGCAGCCGGATCGGCCCAGGCCCGTAGCCAGGTTGTGTGTTGGGGGGGTGCAAAGCATGTTATAAGTGGACTCAACCAGTGGTGTAGCCAGGATAATACATGTAGCAATGCAAGAACTGCATGTATGTGTGTGGTTCTAAGTATTAAGTAAATCTGGCCAATGCCGTAAGAATGAAGCGTCGCGAATTCCTTTGCATTTGAATACAAAATTGCATGTAAGACATAAAAATTTGCAATAGCTCCAGGGCAATGCACAATTCAAGGCAGCGCACGCTACAGATGTATGAGATATTAAAAGTAAATATGGTTAAAGTCTTCCTCTACTACACAGTCCCATTTACTATACCACAAAGGAAGGCTGGTACCACATTTTCATTGTTTGGTTCATACAATGTATATAGTAAATCTAGCCATATGCGGTATAGAATAAGTGTCGCGATTGTTTTTTGCAATTGACTGAATACAAAATTGCAAAATCTGCATGCAAAGCTGCTGGGGCAATGCACAATGCATGCACGTGCATAGCATGCATACGGCAGTTAACCATATATGCAGATGTACATGAAAGCAAATGCGGTTACTAGAGTATAGTCTTCCTCTACTATACATGCGGTAGTCCTATTTACTACTTGGTAAAGGAAGGCTGGGCCCACATTTTCATTATTTGGGTCATAAAATCTGGCCATGCAATGCCGTATAGGATTGAAGTGTGACAAATTTTATGCAATTGAGTACAAAATTGTAAGACTTTAAAAAAAAATTGCTTAAGTTGCAAAGGTGCTGGGGCAATGCACAATTCAAGGCAGCTCACACTACAGAATCTGATGTACATTATACTGTATGAAAGCAAATATCAGTGGTAAAGTCTTAATCCTCTCAGTTGTACTGCCAGAATAGTCCTATTTACTATACTACAAAGGAAGGCTGGTACAACATTTTCATTATTTGGTTCATGTAGTAAATTTGGCCAATGCCATAAGAATTGAAGTGGCGCAAATATTTATTTTTTTGCAATTGACTGTATGCAATATTACAAAAATTTCAAAAGCTGTATGCAAAGCTGCTGGGGCAATGCACAATCGCAATCACGTGCATAGCATACGGCAGCTCACCCTGCATGCAGATATACATGAAAGCAAATGTGGTTATTACATAGTACTATTTACTACTTGGTAAAGGAAGGCTGGTACCACGTTTTCATTATTACAAAGTAGTACTGAAATCTGGCCATGCAATGCCGTAGGATTGAAGTGTCATAAATCTATTTTGCAATTCAGTACAAAATTGCAAGACCTGGCAAAAGTTGCAAAGCTGATGTGATGGAGGAGCTTACAGCTATATAGCGCTCTAAGTTCCCAGACCCTCCCATACCCACCAGAATAAAAACTATTTCGCTCTGTTACTAGTTAGTTCCATGCCCTTATTATTTTCCCTCTCCGGATCACTCTACAGGCCTATAGCTATTGCCAGGCCTTGCCTTGCCATAAACTTCAGACACCGTGCCACAGTCATCAAATTCTCTTTCGGTTAGATGCTTCGTCAACAGCTGCAGTCAGCTTTTACACAGATGGAACGGAAAACTACATGCGTAGATACATATCACGACCTTCATCTTTAGTTAGTGGATTCAAGACCTCTTTTGAAACCATTGTGGCCAATGAGTTATTTCCTTCGCACCAAACATTGTGGTCATATGGTTGGGGGAGCGTACATGAGAACTGACTCCGATTCTATGTGATGTATAATTATCCACACTGGGTATATGCACACAATTTTATTAGTATATCCTTTTTCGAGGTGGACCTTGGGCAAAAAGGGTCGAGCCATAGCCCTAATGCCTGACCGGCTGCTACAGCCCTGAGCTGACTTGATCCCGTACCAGTGCTCTTACATGCACTCGTGCGCATGGCAGTTCTTATTAATATATGCACAATAAAGTGAATAATATTCATAGCCTGCCAAGCGGACCTTGCGTCCAGTGGGGGGGTGCAATTGCACCCGTTTGCACCCCCCTGGCTACGGGCCTGTGATCGTATATACATGTACAGTTGTGCCATTGCTGTGTATGGTGACAGTTCTACCTTGTAATAGAATTCACAAGTTCTTAATCCCTATTGCCTATACAGTGCATAACATGCTAGTTGATGATAAAATTTTTTGCATCACTTTTACATTTGAGTGGACTTTTTAACAAAATGGTTTGGGATATCCAAAATCTAATTACAGAATATTGTTTATGTATCATCTGGCATTAAAAGTACAAAACCACAACTGCTCACGTGACTTCCTGATTGCATAGCGTTTCATTTTCAGTAACTACCCTAAATAAGTAGTTTTTAAGGGATTTCTCCACCGTTACATGCTGGATTGCGCTGAAATTCGGTGTGTAAGTGTAACATGGCTCCTTATCGAAAACTGCCGTGTCCGATTTCGAATGCGGGAAACAGTTTCGGTATTGGCATCCTTTAAGGACAGATTTTAGAGGGAATTGTGCTTAGTATGGAGTTTCGTTGCGTGCGCGATCTGAGGTCCCAGGATCAGCTAGTAGATAGTAAAATGATGTTTGAATCCAAGGCAGTTGCATTCGTGACTTTACTGATGGTTTGGCAGCGAATAGAAAGCATCTAAGTCGGAGGATGAAAAAAAGTCGGCCATATACAATGAATAACATTATAAAGTTGACGTCATTGTATTTTGTGGGAGTGGTGATCAAGTCGACAACGGTTCTTTTCCTCTTCAGAGGTGCCCAGATAGGTGATGATGCTTTCTTACATCTGATTTATCGCCCGCTTGTGGTCTCCAGCAGGGTTTGGTTCCAAAAAGAATGCTACCACTCCCACTTTTCAGCCAATGACGTCAACTCTATAATGTTATTCATTGTATATGGCCGACTTTTTTTCATTATCCGACTTAGAGGCTTTCTATTCGCTGCCAAACCATCAGTAGGGTCACGAATGCAACTGCCTTGGATTCAAACATCATTTTACTATCTACTAGCAGTACTAGCTGATTCTGGGACCTCAGATCGCGCACGCAACGAAACTCCATACTAAGCACAATTCCCTCTAAAATCTGTCCTTAAAGGATGCCAATACCGAAACTGTTTCCCGCATTCGAAATCGGACACGGCAGTTTTTGATAAGAGGCCATGCTACACTTACACACCGAATTTCAGCGCAATCCAGCATGTAACGGTGGAGAAATCCCTTAAAAACTACTTATTTAGGGTAGTTACTGAAAATGAAACGCTATGCAATTAGGAAGTCACGTGAGCAGTTGCGGTTTTGTACTTTTAATGCCAGATGATGCATAAACAATATTATGTAATTAGATTTTGGATATCCCAAACCATTTTGTTAAAAAGTCCACTCAAATGCAAAAAATTTTATCATCAACTAGCATGTTATGCACTGTAGTCATCGACGCTGTCCCGTTTGAAAAATAATAAAACCACGAATATTAGTTGGGACAGTTTCCGCGAAAATGTCACCCTTCTATAACATTATAATGTTATAAAAATGCTCCATGTTTGAATCGTTATATCTTCCGAACGCTAAACGCTATCGACTTCCTATTTTCAGCAGTTTATACTACACCATTTCTCTACAACAAGTTACATTTTGGAGTCTTGCACTTGCTCCACGCCAGTATTGCAACGTTCGATACTCGACCAGGTTCAAACCCACTATAACTTTAGGTAGGAGTAATCAAATCGCTTCAAATTCGGTTTGTAGGTACAGAGGTCTTATACCTATCGATTTGTACTGTTCGTTAATTTTTATGCAATCCGTTACGGTGATACAGTTGAACAAAGTACGTCCACTTTTCCCGCTCGATCCGCGCCAATGATATAACAACCGCCTCCACATACACTGAGTGGGACGCGATTTGCCAAAATCTTTGGCGCGAATCGAGCGGGAAAAGTGGACGTACTTTGTTCAACTGTATCTCCGTAACAGATGGCATAAAAATTAACGAACAGTACAAATCGATAAGTATAGGACCTCTGTACCTATAAACCGAATTTGAAGCGATTTGATTACTCCTACCTAAAGTTATGGCGGGTTTGAACCCAGTGGGGTATCGAACGTTGCAATACTGGCGTGGAGCAAATGCAAGACTCCAAAATTTAATTCTTCGTAGAGAATTGGTGTAGTATGAACTGTTGAAAATAGGAAGTTGATAGTGTTTAGCGTTCGGAAGATATATTTATTCAAACATGAAGCATTTTTATAACATTATAATGTTATAAAAGGGTGACATTTTCGCGGAAACTGTCCCAGTTAATGATATGACAAAAACATCCTTAGGCATCGAGTAGAATTGGACTCCGATCCCTGCTAAGAAGGAACGAACAAAATTGACCTCATCGGGGTTATAACCCGAAAAACGTGCTTCACACACACACACACACACACACACACACACACACACACACACACACACACACACACACACACACACACACACACACACACACACACACACACACACACACACACACACACACACACACACACACACACACACACACACACACACACGCACGCACGCACGTGCACATGCACACATACACACACAACACACACACCACCACCGTTATAATTATAATTATAATTTTATAATGCTTTACGTAATTACACATGTTTTTTTTAATTTATAGAGACTACTTGTCACGTGCATCCCAAATCGACAGGGCTGCCATCTAACCGACAACTGGCACTGATTCGTCTCATTTTAAAATCACCGGACAGTGCGGATAAGGTACCTATATGCACACTGGAGTGTAAGTAGGATGTGTAACCTTTCATATTCGAGATAGTGTATACGCATGCATCTGAAGTAGCGGCGTGCGAACGCGGCCGGCCTACTATCATTTCGGCAGGCCCATTTGCATGCCTTTACGTATGCATCTGTGTAAGCGCCGTTGTCGTTTCAGTAAATAATAAAGCCTATTTTTAGGGCTGTTTTTGTTTTCATGCTACTCAAGCAGTGTTGCCATCTGAACAAGCACCGGAAACGCTGTAAGTGTTCTGTGTATACCAACTCATAGCTGTCTATTGAATTAAAATTTCCCGTGCCAAGCCTGCTTGTATTTGCTTCTACAAACGGCCAACCTCTGGGTAGACCAGAAATGGAGAGTGCAAAAGACAAGAAATATAGGGGAATGGGCGATTTAGAAAGTGGATGCCTACTATTCCCATGACAAACTCCATTATTACGTAATTATAATTGCATTTAAATAATTTTGATTCGTGAGTGGGTACAAGTGTTTGACATGGTTTACACATGAAGAGCAGTATACATGCATATTGACTGACGGGCGTAAAAAGCATATCGAGAGCTAATAAAGGATGTCAATCATGGGACCATACGGAATATTTCTCGATGAGAGGAGGGGATCAATTCAATATACGTTATGCATGAGTTAAAATGACCCTGAAAAAAAAAATTCAGCATCCCAATACGCTCATTTAAAAAGGATTTTGGCACCGCTAGGAAGATCACTCAGCATGCATAGCAATACAAAATTGTTAAAAATAAACAAATTACCCCATGTGCATACTCAATGCACCAGTGTTGCCATCACAAACATGTGCCTTAATAGCATTCTAATGCTTATTTTTAATGGCAACTCATGCAATTTACAAATAGCATTATGGAAGGAGAGGTATTAGAAATGAAAACTGAGCAAATGTTTTGATTTGAATTGCATATGCTTGTCAAGTTATCAGCTTTCATCTTAATGCAAGCCAATGTTATGTAGTTTGATCATTTCATATGACTTAGAATTGGATTTGATGATTTGTGGATTATGTGCATTGTGATAGCAGATGCAAGTCTTCAGTTAGAGCCAAATTTCCACCTGCTAAAATCCTTGGCTGTCTCTAAAATTTAAAACGTTTGCAGGCCTAAGTATATTCACCATCCATGCATTGCATGACCTCGTAATTTTAATCTTGCATTATACAGTGCATGTGTTTTAGATTTGCACAAATTCACCATTTCATTGGACTTTTTCGTTCTTTTTTCCTCTTCTTTTTTTAAAAAATACCCAGCAGATTTGCCAGCGAAAACTGTCTTCACTTCAGCATTAAAGATGTACTATTTCATGCTGATATCTGCAGCTGCCCTTGTTCCCGGTACATTTCCTTGTGCATTGTACATGCAGCCGGCTAAGATGTGGTGCTAACTTGAGAATTGCATATGCTGCTGATGGGCAAAACTGTTTAAATTTTATATGTAATTTAGAACGTTACATGATTAAGAGGTACAAAAATAATAATACAATAATAAAAAAGTTTATTATTATTCTTTCTCTGCTATGATTTTAAAACATCAATGTATGCAAAAGGGATATTGAAGGCTTCCAACTCTCAATTATCATTGGCAATATCTGCTTAAAATAATCCATCATAGAATTATGTGGCACTGAATTAATTTGTGTAGCTACCATTTTAATGTAAGCATTGCAACTAGTTCTGGAAATTTCGTCTAACCCGCAATGCCAGTACTTGCTTTATTGAATCAGACTTACTTCAATGGATAAAAGCCTTTTTGAAAGATCGATCGCACATAATGTGCATATATAGGACATGATGTATCTCATCCTATATCTGTCACCAGTGGTGTTCCTCAAGGTTCTGTCCTTGGCCCTTTATTGTTTCTGATAAATATCAATGACCTTCCCAACCATGTCTAATCTCCAGCTGGCATTAACACAATCAAATTCTGTTCATGATTGACAACTGCCTGTTACTTATAAAAAATGCTCTGCCATTTCCTTTGGTTTTCAAGGTGATGCACCTGCTTCACCTTACTCACTTTCTGGTATTCCTTTGCAATTTGTACCATCTATAAGGGATATTGGTGTTTATTTGACTTCAGATCTTAAGCCAAGTATACATTGTTCCATGGCTTTTATAGGAGCTCCCTCCTTTTCTAATGATGTGTCTCTTCTTGTGTGTCTATGTAAGGTGTATGTGCGTCCTCTTTTGGAAAGCAGTACCCAAGACTGGAACCCCGGCCCTGGCTCCATAATGATTTCAATGTATTGAACGGGTTCAGAGATTCTTCACTCGAGCCATATTCAAATGTGCTGGTATACCATATATGGACTATGGTGGTCACCTTGCAAACCTGGGATTACAGTCCTTAGAGTACAGGAGAGTCATCTATGATCTTATCATGTGTTACAAGATATAACATAATCTATTAATAGTTGATGTACCTTATGACAGTTTCTTCAACAAACCAGCCAGGTCATATTCAATCCAAGGTTATTCTTGTATCCTGTATTTTTTTTCACTGACTTATCTCAGGATGTTGTGTCTTCATTGAACATTACACCTTTTCGTACCCAAATTAGTACTGTTGGCATATCACCATTTTGCATTTTATATCCCTTCCCATAGGTTTACAATATAGCAGTTGGTAAATGCATGTGTACATGTCACTACATGTATGTGTGTATGCAATTGAATCAAATACGTTATTATTAAAATGAGTTGCAATTAAACTTTCATGATTAGCTTTTCTAAAAGGAAACCTGACATACAAATGAACAGCTAATTAGAAATTTATTCAGTGCCATATAGAGATTTTATAGATGAGTTTTTGTGAAAACTTAGTCCCAAAATATAGCACAAACATAATTATTTAGTCTTACATCTCCTTTTCAGAATCTGCATCCCTGTCATGCAATACACTTGAACAAACTGCCGCTACATCAACTCCTCCAAGCAATCCTCAGCTGGCATCAGGCACCTTTGCTTTAACGTCAACTCCATTCTCTTGTGCTGGAGTGGCCACCCAATGGAGGGTTTGCTATTACAGAAGTATAACTGACCCATCCACCACAACAACCTTTGGTGTGTACCGACCAACACAACCCCCAGGCAAAATGTACACAATGATTGGAGATGCTACCTGGTATATAACATCTGAAGGCACTTCGAACTTTAGCTGTTCAAATATGTCAGTGAATAATCAATTCGTGGTCAAGCCAGGGGACATCATCGTAGTATGCATACTGAGCACAACAAGTGGTCACTTGGGTGCTGCAGCAAATCTGCTTGGAGCTTCAGTACTACAAATGCAAGCTCCTTGTACTACCTTGCCTACCACTATTAATCTAAGTGCAGACTTCATTTCAAAAAGTGATCTCACACTTTTTGTTAGTCTTGGTAGGTGAGCAAATTAAATGTATGCAATTGAAATGAATCCTATATTCTCAGACATTAAAGGATGTGACGCCAATGGGTACCTATTAGATTCAAATGGACTCAATTGTACTAGTAAGTTGATTGTTAATTTGTTTTTGAGCATTATAGATTAAAACCTAACCTCACCTTCCCCATTGTTATACCGGTATTAGAAGTCTATTCAAAATTGTATAATCATTAAATTACTTGTACCATCCTCTGCTGTAACCGCAGTTAACAGCTGCAACACTGCCCCCCCCCCCCCCCTCCATCTCTCTTCCCACCACCTTTCATTTCCTCAACGTCTCCTTCTGTCTACTTCTCCTCTCCTCCCCTCTCCTCTCTTCCCACTCTTCTACAAAATAATGTACAGTAGTTTGTTGACTTTCCTATAAATGCTGCGAAACCTTTCATATCCATATATATGTTATTTGGATTCTAGTAAACCATTCATAACCTCTGTACATAGCTTAAATGGATGCTAATTCTTAAAAACCATATCCAATAGTCAGTTAGTTCATTGTATGCAGCCTCTTCAGACAGCAGTGGTATTCAGAGTTCTATGGCTCAAGGCACTACTTCCATTTCTGAGCATACAAGTAGGTTTGACATCATCATGCATAGAACTTGTACTGTTTTAACTGCTCATTTATTGCTTTCTTCAACCATTAGCTACTCCGGCTATTGTAGCTAGCGTCATCGTCATTGTTGCTCTGCTTGCAGTGGTTACAGCAACAGTAGCCACTATAGTGGTTCTGTATAAAATCAAAAATAGAAGGAACTCACAAATGGCTACTACTGCAACAGGTAACCATGGGTGCTACAGCCTCACCACATAAACTATGGGCCATACAGCCTCTGGCTGGAGCTGAATGTCATCATAAAATGATTTTTTTTTTTTTTTAATGTTGTCCATTTTAATCGCAACCACGAACAAGTAAGATCAAAAGTTGTATGATTGTTACAGAACCAGATATGGCATGAGGTGTGATGGAACTATATTTTGTGGCTTGAAAAGGTATATAATTATATCCGAGCCAATGCTTGTGCTTCCATTGCGCTTTCCAATTCAGAAGCCACAACAATGGACCTGCTCGATGGTTTGGGATAGTTGTGCATGGTTAGTTGTATACATACATATTAATACATATTTAAAATACATGCACAACCATGCAAACTGTTATACTGGTATAAGAGTAGCACAAATAAAACACACAATAGGAATACGCAATGTTCACAAAATGTTAACTATACCTACACTACCTCTCATTGACAGCTGCTACAGGAAAGGATGGCAATGGCATTAGATCGTACAAGGCAAAGGTTCAGCCGCCCATAGAGCTTGGTAAGCACCCTGACTTTACCTTGGAAGAGCAAGTTGCTTATTGATTATCATAGCTGTTCACATTCTTTGTTGTTTAAAGTAACTCCTATTTCTACAGTATTTCAAGGTGCATAGCGAATTATAACTGTCGGTATAACTAAATATAATTAACTAAGTAGAAGCACATAACTTGCTTTTTATATAAACAATAGTGTTCTTGCAGTGCTGTTTATACATAAGGGCTGGGCTGTTTTCACTGTATTATAGATTTGTTTTCATCCTATACTCAGACAATGTAGTGTACCATGCACCAGTGCATACCAATGAGGCTAATATCATTGTCAGATCCAATGGAGTGACATGTGATCAAGAAATATTGCAGGTGATCCATATTAATATGCTGATAAATAAATGTTGGTTCAATTACACACCTCTCATACTCCCTGTCAGAGATCTGAACAGACGAACCAAATTATCGAGAATGGCACCAACATTTATGCAACATTGTGTCAGCAGGTTAGGAATCATTACCATTCTAGTTATTAAAACTGACTGCATCAGACACACATGGAGGGCTTTTGCTCTTGGCCATTATAACACTAGACATGGGCATTAACATGGCAGTCAAAAAGAATACTAGATTATATGACAAATTTGCATGCTTGCTGGTAATAGATAGACCAAGGAGCAGCATTTGTAGCAGTATTAAAAAATGAATATGAATTCATTAATTTAGGTTAGTTATGAACATGCAGAAGTATATGAGGACCCCTACTACTTGCCATCTCTGCGTGAGGATGAACTGTATGCTCAGCTGGAAAATCATGAAATCAAGAAAATTCCAAGGCATGAGATCAAGTAAGCATTATTTTTAGATGCACAACTAAAGTAGATATACTATGTGTTCCAAAAGAACAACAGTGATGCTTGGGAATGGGCAGTTTGGAGAAGTAGAGATAGGAATATGGAGCAGCTGTGAAAAAAGACGCGAAGTAGCCATTAAGACACTAAATCCATCTTCTACAAAGCCAGAAGATAAGGTCAAGTTCCTGCAGGAAGCAGCCATCATGGCACAGTTCAGACATCCTAATGTCATCCAGCTTTATGGCATTGTCACTGATGGAGAGCCTGTAGGTTGTAATATGAAAAGCTATATTATATTTCATTTATTGCACACCATCAAAATGCAGATAATGCTTGTACTGGAATTAGCTGAGAATAAGGACTTGAGGACACACCTCTTTTCTCTAAAGCCCAAGTAAGTTAAGCCGGCACTCCAAATTACCATTCCACACTTAGTACAATGTGTAGACAGCTGGTAAGGCCAGACCTTCCAAAGATTCTACTGGCCTACTCCAAGCAGGTAGCTCTTGGGATGCAATACCTCTCATCAAAGTCATTTGTACATTGTGATCTGGCTGCAAGAAATGTGCTTGTTACAAAAGATTATGTATGCAAGGTAAAATATCACATTTGTGTTTTTACTGTGGGGTTTTTTGTCTAAAGCTTTGCAAATCAAAAGCATTTCATATATTTAATTTGTCTGCATAGGTATATAGATTGATATGGCAGGTTTTGTTTCATTGCATTGAATGCCTATACATTCAAAACCGGGGCAATGGCAATGCACCTTCACCCCAACTATGTCTTGTATGCAAACATAATATATTACGATTATTGGCAACTCCATCTAGTCTCTGACTTAAATTTCAGGTTGCTGATTTTGGACTATCACATAACTTGGCCGATGAGAATTACTATGTTACCCATGGTGGGGTTATCCCCATTAAGTGGACCGCTCCCGAAGCCATCAATTTTAAAAAGTACTCTACAGCCAGTGACGTGTGGAGCTATGGATGTCTGCTGTACGAGATATGGACTTTGGGCTGCAAACCATTTGAAGGACTAAGCAATGCCGAGGTATATAATCAATTATAACAGAGTCCACTTATCATTATGTAAATATAAACATAGGACTGAATATTTTCCCCCACATATAGGCTATTGAAAAGATTGAGAACGGCTACAGACTTCCTCCACCTCCGGGATGCCCTCAGATGCTCTATCAGATAATGATCAACTGTTGGTATGTGTGGCTTGCTTTTGATCCCTTTGATTCCTTACACACTTTTTCCCCTCGTTTCACATCAGGAATCCTGAAACACACAGTCGTCCAGCATTTAAAGAAATATATGCCACCCTTACTCTTCATGAAACTGCTGTACTGGTAATTCCAAATGAAGCCTTCCTTACCCACCCTCAAGCGGGACTCCTTGGCGCTCCCTTGAAAGCTGGAGAAAACATGTACCTTGACCTCCAAAAGAGTTATATATAAAAACAATTTCATTTCAGTGTGTACTGTGCTAGTATAGTTTTTATTACATGCCATTTTTACTCCTGAAACTGCAATGATGCAAATGTACTTACTGGCGATTATAGTAATAAACAGAATCATGTGATGCATAAATGCACAGAAGCATAACTCCAGCAAAGTGTCAGGTGAGCTGCTCATTATCATTATGCAAATATGGAATTGCCTTCACCGATTGACTGCACCAAGTAATAGGGGATTTTAGTATACTTTCAGATTGCATACATTTAAAGTAATTACAAAGATCCTGAGTCCAATGAAGCAGTTTGAATAGAATTTTGATTGAAGCCTGATACAGCAAACATACAGGAGACATACTGGTACATGTAAGAACACATAAATAAAGAGAGAAAAATAGAAGAAATCTGGAAATTTGTGATATGTCAGTGATTTGTCCTGTCAGTGGCATGTGAAGTGAACATTGAATGCTGCAAAGCAACAAAGCAATTGCTAAATTAACCATTGAAAATACAAATGTGATTAAATAAGTTATTGCTCTCACTAGTTAAAGGTGTAGCTTAGCAAAACAGTATATAACTATTGAAAACACTAAGCAAGCTTGTGCACATACAACACAGCCCCCTTGAAATTGTGTTTGCTGTAACTTACTTGGATATTCATACTGGGCCCCTTTAACCCAGTATGCACAGCTGTAAGCTGAGGAATAGCTCCCAAGAGAATGCCTTTACTCCCATTAGTCAGGTTGGTATGCGACCCAAATGAGCCCGGTGTCTTCATTTCCAAAGGCTCTGCTATAGAACAAGGTTATGAGAAATACATTTAGAAAACACTGAATGGCTCCAGCACAACAGTAACCTATTCTAAAATGCTCTAGGTATTAATCACAACTCCTTAATCACCAAAGAGCCACGTCTTCCTCACCTCCTTGCTTTAAAGAGGGCAAGATTATGGCCTCCTTGGACCTAGACAGCTGTCTCAATGGAGATGGTTTGGAAAGGGAAGGAGAGTTTTGGGTGCTGGGTGCAGTGGTGGATGAGGGCTGGGGAGGAGGCACGGGCTGCTGTCCAAGGCTTGCCTTCTTACTCCTGGAGTGGAACACAAAATAACCTCAAGGTGGTGAAAAGGACAGTGTGATGGACCAACCTGTGCTGAGGAGTGTCGCCACTAGTGATTGGGGAGTTCCCCATCCCAAGCTTGGAAAACTGGTATGACAGAGGTAGACCTGGTGAGTGGAGAGGCTGGACTGGGGATGGGTACGGCTGGCCGAGAGTGTGCTGGTGAACAGGAGACAGACGCTGCTGTTGGGCGGGCAGGGTAGGATGAGGGCCCCCTTGCTGTTGTAGACCCAGAGGTCCAGGCAGAAGCCCCAGGGGGCTAATTAGGGTGTCACTGACTGCAAGTACACAAATTTTATTATAATATAAATATTCAATAGTACACACTCAAATGTTTGTGCCATCCTAGGCCCATATCCCTATAGCTGTACATCATGGGGTAGCCAGTCTTTGATTATCTGGAATTATTTGGAACCCCCCGAGGCTATTTGGAACATTCATGTTTCAAAAGGGTAGCATTGCGCTAATCAACTGTTCATTACACAGCTATTCTAAGCATGTTCACAATAACAGTAGGGTTTAAAAGGTTGGTGGTATACTTAATGTGCACACTCATACCTCGTCGCTCAGCCCGTGTACTTAGGAGCATTCCCTTCGACCTGACTGGGGAGAGTCCCTTGAAGTTCTGGGATGAGGTGAGGAGGCTGTGCTGAGAGGTCAGTGGAGTCCTGATAGTCTCAATGTCTGTCACTGTAGAGTGAGTACGGGAGTAGGAGAAGGGGTTATGGTCACCAAGGAGTTGGTACTATGAATATGTCATCACACAGCACCACACGCCAGCGCCATGTGCACAGAGAAGGGAGGAAGCTAGCAAATAAGGGAGGAAGCTAACAGGTAAGGGAGGAAGCTAACAGAGCTGCAGTCCCTCTGTTGTCCTCCTTCAATCACTGTGCATGTGACACACATATGGCACACTCATACTTAAACATATCACATGCACACATGCACACACATGTTCACAAACACACACCACACACACCACATGCACACACATGCAACCCACACACAAATTGCATGCACACACATGTATAATTTAAACCTCAAAAGGTCTGAGATATAGAACTTACATCCACCTCCCCCTTCATTAAGGTCTGCTAGCCTCTCAGGACGCATTTTCTCTCTCTGTCCAAGAAGCGGGTCCTAGGTACAAAGACAAATATCCACATTATCACCACCTTCACTGCCACCTCCTCCACCCCACAACCACCCCACCACCAGCAAAGGTCACATGCTATACTACTATATTAATGTCTACCTGCGCAGGACGCAGGAATCGCGTTCCCCAGGGGTAGCATGTATAACATAAAATGTATGGAGCATGATCAGTTTAAGTACGGGTGGATGTTGGGATCAGAAAATAATGCCACATAGTGAAGGATTTGTTTGTAGCCATTATATCTTGTGAGAGTTAGAGGCCAGCAAATGTATGTTACCCTTGGGGAATGTTCCCCAAGGGTAACACGTGATCATTTAAACATTAAACTCACCTTTTTAACTTTCTTCTTCTTATCTTTTTCTATTTTTTCCCTGTCTCTTTCTGTGTCAACCTTGTCTCTGTCCCTGTCTCTGTCAACCTTGTCTCTGTCCCTGTCTCTGTCAACCTTGTCCCTGTCTCTTTCCTTTTCAACCTTGTCTCTGTCTCTCTCCTTGTCAACCTTGTCCCTGTCTCTTTCCTTTTCAACCTTGTCTCTGTCTCTCTCCTTGTCAACCTTGTCCCTGTCTCTTTCCTTTTCAACCTTGTCCCTGTCTCTTTCCTTTTCAACCTTGTCCCTGTCTCTATCTCTGTCAATCTTGCCTTTATCCCTCTCCTTTTCAATCTTGTCTTTATCTTTCTCCTTGTCAACTTTCTCCTTCTCGGGTCTTTCCTTATCAGTTTTAACTTTCTCTGCTTCTTTTTCAACCCTTTTTACCTTCTCTTTGTCCTTTCTAGGAGGTGGTATAGTTTCTTCTGCTCCACTTGTGGTATCACCACCACTTGTTACACCTGTGTTTGTTTCCGGCAGTTCTGGTGATGATGGCTGTAAATAAAACCCCCCTAAAATAAAACTTTAGCTAATTATTGCACACCTGTACACCCACCTTTTCTTTGTCCACCTTTGAACCTTGGGTATCTTGGGCTTGTGTGCCTGAGTTCTTAACCAAAGGGTTTTCCTCCATCTCTTTCTGTACCTTGGCTTTAAGCTCAACTGCAAATTTGTCTGCCCAACCCCCCTTTGTGAAGAACTCATGCCTGAGCAGCTGTGAGCATGTTGGTCTGTCACTAGGGTCCAATCTTAGTGACCACTAATGAATACAAGGAAATCCAAAAGGTAGCCATCATATACACATGTCCATATACATGTACAATACATCAAGTACATCAAATACATCATACAATTCACCGCATACATATACAATACACCACAATACACCATATATATGTACAATACACCAAATACACCATATACATGCACAATAAGGCACATTGAAGTGCATGCCATTTGCATGCACACATAAAACACAGAAGCCAACTTGCACCAGAACACAAACCAGCATACAGACATGCGCTAAGCACACAGACATGAGCTTCACACCTTGATGATGTCCAGACTAACTGGGTTCAGCTGAGGGTATCTTTTGTCAATGGACTCTAACTCCCTTGGCTCAGGAAGCCTTATCCCAACGAACAGAGGGTTTCTACTGAATATTTCTCGATGTTTTGAAATAAGGTTCCCTATCATAAAAAAGTGCAGGATTGATTAGCAATGTAGGGTCACAATCTGTGAGGTTAGTGTGTTAACACCATGTGTAGTTAAGCTAGTTAGCACAGTGTGTAGTTCAGCTAGTTAGCACAGTGTGTAGTTCAGCTAGTTAACATGGTGTGTAATTAAGCTAGTTAACACTGTGTTTAGTTAACCTAGTTAGCACGATGTGTAGTTAATAGTTAACATGGTGTAAGTTAAGCTAGTTAACAAAATTGTGTAGTTAAGCTAGTTAACAGAGTAGTGTGTAGTTAAATTAGTTAACACAGGGCACAATCACACAAGCACACACCCACACATACCAAAACACTTAGTTATCAGGTAGAGTTGGTCAATGTCCGACTCTCCAGGAAACAATGGCTCTCCAGTTAACATTTCAGAGAAGAGGCAGCCAACAGCCCACACATCTATGGCCCTGCAGAGTTACAGATATCATAACACATCTGCACAAATACTATCACAGTAGAGAAAAACAATGTAAGCACTCACACACAAACCTTTTTGATAGACACACACAGAACATTCACACACATACACACATACACACACACACACACCACAGCACCTACAGTGAAAATCGTGATACTTGTCGTTAAAATTTTTTGAGTGTGTTTTAATGTTAGCTTGATTTTTTAACATTAACTGTATGCAGTATTGAAAATCTGACAACACAGTGTTGTTGACCAAACATTTGTAAACAAGTACCGGAAATAAGTAAGTGTCACGCGACTAACACGTCTGTTTGTTTTTGTTTTTAAGTGTTCCAGTCCAAAAAACGGATTTGTAGCATATTTCTCAGCTCTGAGGCAGCAGATCAACACAAAATTTGGTATATAAGAGAAAAACAAACCTGCCAAACGTTTGGCCAAGTCATATTTCAAACCCGGGAAATACTTTGTGTGTTTTCATGGGAGACACGTTTGTTTAGGTCGAAAAGCGTTTAGCATGCTGCTTTGCACAGTGGGCGTTATACGCGACAGTACATCGATTGTTATACCGAGGGATGGTTATTGCACCATAGACACCTATGTTTACAACGTAACAGTTAATTTTACCGTCAAAATTCTGCTTACAAACGTTGAAGCTTAGAAAACACGCCATTTTCGAGTGAATCTCATTACAATTATGACGTTATTGGCAATTAATTAAAGGTTTTGTATTATGGCTGAAGATGGGAACGGCGAATACGAGAACCAAGTAAAGAGGCAAATCATGCTTGGGCATCGTTGAAGCGAAGGAAGGCTCGGAGGGGTAATCCGGAAGCTGCCGCTTTGAAGTGGTGGTCGGTAGTTCCTCAAAGAGCAGAAGGACGTATGCTACTATCGCAGAGAGTGCAGCCAAAGAATTGGAGTCCCTCGCTGTACACATGCCAAATGCGTCCGATAGTTCTGGAACATACCAAAAACATGTGACTCACATTTGTTTGGGCATCAGTGGTCGTTGGATACCTCTATGTAGTACATTCGTAATGCAAACACTCTTGCATCACTATCGGACACATTTGGCATATGTACAGCGAGGGACTCTAATTCCTTGGCTGCACTCTCTGCGATAGTAGCATTCGTCCTTCTGCTTTTTGAGGAACCTGCTTTGCTGACCGCTTCGAAGCGGCAGCTTCGGGATTACCCCTCGGAGCCTTTCTTCACTTCAAAGGTACCCACACATGACTTGCCTCTTTACTTGCTCGCCGCTTTTTTTCGCTGGTTGATGTTTGGTTCTTAGAAGAACCGTTTTCGCAATTGAAACCGTTCCCGTCTTCAGCTACAGCATCGAAACTTTAATTAATATTATGAAATTGTTACAATAACGTAACAATTGTAATGAGATTCACTCGAAAATGGCGTGTTTTTAAATATACAACGTTTGCAAGCAGAATTTTGACGGTAAAATTAACTGTTACGTTGTAAACATAGGTGTCGATGGTTCAATAGCCATCCCTCGGTATACAAATCGATGTACTGTCGCGTATAACGCCCACTGTGCAAAGCAGCATGTTAAACGCTTTTCGACCTAAACAAACGTGTCTCCCATGAAAACACACAAAGTATTTCCCGGGTTTGAAATATGACTCGGCCAAACGTTTGGCAGGTTTGTTTTCCTCTTATATACCAAATTTTGTGTTGATCTGCTGCCTCAGAGCTGAGAAATATGCTACAAATCCGTTTTTTGGACTGGGACACTTAAAAACAAAAACAAACAGACGTGTTAGTCACGTGACACTTACTTATTTCCGGTACTTGTTTACAAATGTTTGGTCAACAACACTGTGTTGTCAGATTTTCAATACTGCATACAGTTAATGTTAAAAAATCAAGCTAACATTAAAACACACTCAAAAAATTTTAACGACAAGTATCACGATTTCCACTGTATACATACACACATCCAATTATCACAGTGATTCCCAATGAATTAAGGCCACATCAAAGGTCAAGGCTACAGCACCTGAAGAGACAGACCTCCAACCAGGAGACCCCACAGATGCAACAAAACATGAATATATGTATCATTGCACATCTATGGATGAGCAATAATGATATTCATTGACAGCCATGCATTAATTTGTGAATAGTTTGACCACACCTTTCCTTCATACCAAGGCAACAACTATTAATGAATGTTTCTATCATGCTTAGGTGTCCCAATGACCATATTACAGCATGCTTAGGTGTCCCAATGACCCTATTACAGCATGCTTAGGTGTCCCAATGACCCTATTACAGCATGCTTAGGTGTCCCAATGACCCTATTACAGCATGCTTAGGTGTCCCAATGACCCTATTACAGCATGCTTGGGTGTCCCAACGACCCTATTACAGCATGCTTAGGTGTCCCAATGACCCTATTACAGCATGCTTAGGTGTCCCAATGACCCTATTACAGCATGCTTGGGTGTCCCAACGACCCTATTACAGCATGCTTAGGTGCCCCAATGACTCTATTACAGCATGTGAGCTTCTGGTCTATACCACCAATGTGTTTTATACGGTATCTTTAGCCAAGTCACATTTGAACCTATCCTCTCCTCCCCACAGTCTCACCTCCCATAACTGGTGTCCCCCACAAGAAGCTCTGGTGCTCGGTACCATCTGGTAGCCACATAGTCTGTGTACACTTCCCCAGGGGGTGCTGGTGAGAGAGGGGAGAGAGGGAAGAGAGGGGAGAGGGGGAGAGAGAGGAGAGAGGGGAGATAGTGAAGAGGGCAGAGGGGAGAGAGGGGGAGAGAGGGAGGGAGGGGGAGCACAGTAGAAATCATGGAGGTAACAGTGAAACTCACACAACAGCCAAAGCCTAAGCAAGGTAGTAAAAGAGCTATACTTTAGTGTAGGGTGTAAGGGTTATGGTAGTGTCTGTCATTACACGTTACACTTTGGTAAGAGTGCCAGGGTTTTGTACACGAATTCAGCTTTCGTGTGCAGGCAATTCAATACAACTGCAGCCTTGTGGTCAAGGCCTGGGGACTAGGACTGTTTCTAGCCAACTCACCAATTGCACGAGCAAACCCAAAGTCACATATCTTGACCACGCCTCTTTTTGAAACCAGGATGTTCTCAGGCTTCACATCTCTGTGGATGATCTGTGTGTGGTTTGCATGTGATGGTGTGCATGTGAGTGATGTGGTGTGCATGTGAGTGATGTGGTGTGCATGTGATGTGATGTGCATGTGATGGTGTGCATGTGATGGTGTGCATGTGATGTGGTGTGCATGTGATGTGGTGTGCATGTGATGTGGTGTGCATGTGATGTGGTGTGCATGTGATGTGGTGTGCATGTGATGGTGCGCATATGTGTGCATGTGATGTGGTGTGCATGTGGTGTGCATGTGATGTGGTGTGCATATGTGTGCATGTGAGAGTGATGTGTACATGAAAGGATGGGTCAATGTGAGGATGTGTTCCATGTGTGGTTGTACCCACACATGGCAAAGGTGTGCCCATGTGGAGATGTGTTTGTGCATGGTCATGGTTTAGTCATGTAGAAATAGTATTAGGACATAGTACAACCTTCCATTGGGCACACCTTCAACACTTATAGGTTCACCTTTCATGTCACACACCCACCTCCTTATGTATCCCCTCCTTACGTCACCCACCCACCTCCTTATGTCCACATCCCATGTCATGTCATTTACTTACATTGTGACTGTGACAAAACTCCACCCCTTTGAGGACTTGCCACATGACCTTCTTGACATAGCTCTCGTCAGCTCCTGTTGGGAACTTCTCCAAGTCATCCAGGACAGTGTGGTCCACAAACTCAAAGACAAGGTATAATCTCTTCTTCTTCCTGAAGACCTCAATCAAGTTAATCAGGTTCTCATGACGCAGTTGCTGAATTGAAAGAAATGTGTGTGTACAGTTTATATCCAAATTAAAGTACAAAATATAGAAGACAACTGTGCACATTGCCGCAGAATAGGATAATATATTGGGGTAACGATGTACAATATTGAGGGTCAATGACACTGCTATCCTGCTAATTGTGCATTGTGACTCTAAGCTTAAATGCTCATCGACACTAGTCCATACTATTCTGCCATGAGTCCACACTATTCTGCCACCAGTCCATACTTATTTGCTGTCAGTTGCTCTAACACTAGTCCCTACTCATGCCTTTATGTCGTCTTACTAGCCCTTCCATACATCTGTCAGGTTACAGTGTGGGTTCTGGTGGCAGTGTACGCATGACAGCAGGAACCAATAAAAAATGGTACCGGAAGATGCTAGAGCAATGCTTCAAGGCTTTGCTTTGTATGAAGAAGCTACATGTAGGTGGTGCAGGCTTAGCCTTTTGATACCCAAGTACAGCATTTCTAAGCTTTGGAAGGTGTAGGTCTGGGAAAGGCTGCAGGGACTGGGTAAGGTAGTGTAGGACTGGGAAGGCGGCTAAGACGCAGGACTGAGGAGGAGGTTATGGGTAGGGAAAGGATTTTGGATGCATCGATTGAAATAGAAAGACTTCATGAATACACATTTGTAGTATACGTAGACACACATATGTAATCACTCGTGCACCCTGCATATGTATATACACCTCTATGTAGAATAATCTGTATATCCATCAGGACAATAATACCTTGAGCATCTTCACTTCTCGGACAGCTATTTTCTTCACATTCTTATCATCCTCTGACTCAAGGAACTTTTTAATGGCCACCAGCTGACCTGTTTCCTAGGAAACAAGAAAGCAGGATACTAACTATACCTACAACACACACCTATGGAAGCCAAGCCTATAAAAGACTTCGGTAGCAAACATCTGAGCCTTGAAGTGGTCATGAGTCTGGTCATGAAGTGATGATGGTCATGTGGTAATCATAAGCCTGGTCATGAGGTGACGATGGTCATGAGGTGATCATAAGCCTGGTCATGAGGTGATCATGAGCCTGGTCATGAGGTGATCATAAGCCTGGTCATGAGGTGATCATGAGCCTGGTCATGAGGTGATCATGAGCCTGGTCATGAGGTGATCATAAGCCTGGTCATGAGGTGATCATGAGCCTGGTCATGAGGTGATCATAAGCCTGGTCATGAGGTGATCATGAGCCTGGTCATGAGGTGATCATAAGCCTGGTCATGAGGTGATCATGAGCCTGGTCATGAAGGGATCATAAGCCTGGTCATGAGGTGATCATGAGCCTGGTCATGAGGTGATCATAAGTCTGGTCATGAGGTGATGATGGTCATGTGGTGATCATAAGCCTGGTCATGAGGTGATCATAAGCCTGGTCATGAAGTGATCATAAGCCTGGTCATGAGGTGATCATAAGCCTGGTCATGAGGTGATCAGTTCCATACTGCATGTTATTAATGCAATATTCATTATCCCTGCTAGTCACTCTCATCACTAAATCATCACCACCCTTGCAGTCACTAAATTGCTAAATTGTCACTACCTTTCCACTATGTACAATCACTCCCACTTTTAACCACTCCCCAAACTCCTCCTCCTCACCTTGTGGCGGCATTTCATCACCATCCCGTAAGAACCCTCTCCTATTTGACCAATATTGTCATACTTTTCCATTGGCTGAGGGCTATGATGGATTCAACAGTGTGAATGAACTCGATTAATGTACAACTAATAGGTATGTGATATACAATAGTGACTTCCATAGCCATTATTGAGTTCTCAGAGAGTTTGTGCACATACATGCACAGGCACATGCACAAGCACGTGGACATGCACATGTCAAAGGCTGCCATAGCAACCGCATGACAGACAACAGCCATGGATCACTAGCATTGAGGTATGGGTCATACACAACAAAGTATTTACAAAACAAAGGTGGCAGTGCGAGATGCCAGTCTCAACAGGCAACTACATGTTCATGATTAGACCAAAGGAATGCCTTTGAAGTGGCAACTGACAAATTACACGTTATTCATTACCCGGGTGGCCCGATGACATCATAAATAAACAGTTCGATGACCGTACTATCAGTATGCACACACGCAAACCCACAAAAAGGCGTTATGCACGGATGCACACTTATGCACAGTGAGACACATGCACATTCACACGCAAACACGCACACATGCAATGCATGATGCACATATGCACTGATGCGCACAAACATCCACGCATTGACTGATGAACACATGCACGCGCGCTGCATTAATGTGCATACATACACACTACACATGTGTGAAGTAAAGATGAAAAGAGCGTGCATTTCACCATGCTCTTTACATTTTTCAACACAATCCACTTGTTTCTACCTCTTCTTCCCTCCCTCCTTCCCTTCTTCCCTTCCTCCCTCCCTCTCCCTCCCTCCTCCCTCCCGCCCTCCCTCCCTCCCGTCTCCATCTAACATATAGTAGGCCTACATATTGTAATTCGGGGCGATGCAGTTTTGCATATGCTAAGACCTGGGCACTTTTTGAGACGCTTGCTATGAATTCATTGCGTTGATATGTATTGCTGTTGCATAGCCACGAAACCAACCCCCTTGCCAAACATAGACGTGGTACAGCACATCCGATCGGGTCATTCACCATATGCAGCTGTATATATAGTTGCACATACAAACTAATCTTGCAGCGCTACAACTTTTTAAAATCAATTTAAGAAGCATGCGCAGTGAGACCCAAAAAAACTCATACGGGACGAACACAGTCGAGATGAAACCGAGTCCCTTACAACTCCGGCTGTTTGATGCCATGTTTCCACTGATGCACCAACAACAGGTATATCCAATCGCTACATGGGAGCTATACCTTTTAAGTGGTATAGGTGAACGGCCGATATACTAAGCTTGTACATGTACATTCCGTTCACAGCACGGCGCTGCGTGTGCACAAATGCATTCAACTGATTTCTTCTCTACCTGCCCAATGGATTGCTCACCTCTTGTACCAAAGTTGCAGGTTCCCGTTACGAACTCTCGGTAAAATTAAAGATTATAATGCACCACCCACATAACAATAATTCAAAGCCTAATTTGCATACGCTTGCACGTGATTACTTATGGCATATGCACGAATTTTATACGGTGAAGTAAAGCCAGCCCAATAAATTACAACCAAGTGGAATAATTGGTCAGTTTCTTGGGGTATTATTTGTATCTCTTAGGCTTTTTGGTATACGGCGTATACGTGTAGACCTTATTCGACCGCAATATGAATACATAAATGTCACACGCTGGTCCCAATATTGGTTCAATTACTCACGCGACACGTCCAATATTGATTCACGCGACACGAAGTTCTCTAAAGGCGAGTGAGTTCGGGAACTATCAGCGAACACTTTTCAAGGCCTAAAACTTTCATGCAAGGTTGGTTCCGTTCTTTTCTATCGATTTGGTGATCCGCGTGGTGCGAGGTTATAGTTTGCCGTCCCTGTATTGAAATCAATCTTGTAATCCCTCTGGCCCTCCGTGAAAAGGGTAAAAAGGAACACCAGTGACATAAATAAACTCTCTATCATACCGTGGGTGTAATAGGACTGATTTGACTTCACCTCATTTTTTGCTATTTATAACATAATCAAGACAAGGCAATTTAATGACTTCTACTGTGAGCCAATCTTTGTAAAGATAGAACACGGAACGGTAGCGCCAAGCAGAATCCACGTGTAGTGGTGTCTAGTGGGCGTATTGAGATATAAAGCATATTAACACGGTGTAGGGTTGTTGAGATTCTGCGCCTCAATTGCGGAGTTGAGCTGTCATGATTTACACAGCCCTTGTGATATGCCTCGAAGAAAACGCTTAGTGGGCCGGCCAAACGTCTCTTGAAGTACTGTATGGATATGTGGTTACCCCTAGCGTACCAAGTTTCTCTTTATAGCGTACCTTTCCCACCGTATCAATTCAAGCTGCTTAAACGAATCTGACAGTTCATGCAGCCATATTCGTGTATCTCATTAACGGCGACGCCTTTCCAATTATGTCACTATATTCTCTATGGATTTGTGTACTTTTAGCAAAAAGTTACGATGGAGTCACTGCATACTAATATGGCTGCGTTGGCTGTCCTATTTGTTGGTAACAGCATGCGCATAGCAGGGTGAATACCAGGCGCGTATCCAGAAATTGAAGGAGGGGGGTGCCGAATGGATAGCGCGCGCAGCGCGCGAAATTTTTTGCAACCACGCTCACTCAGCAGTATAGTTTAACAGAAATACATGTACAACGGCTCAATCGGCAAGAATGTCTGCAATCGCCAAGGATGGCGCCGAGCGCATACACTAATAGGGTACATGCATATACATGTATAATTGTATATCCAGAAGCCGCCGAAGAGCGCATTAGCACACTAAATGATCCGCCGAGTATATTGTGAATACCGATAAGCGCTCTGGCATTTGCCAGCAATGCAGCTTTAATACTGTGGATACAATCTACTGATGGAAGATCTGCAAACTTCTGAAACTGTATCCATGCCAAGGACATTTATATCGTAAAAGTGCATGTAATCAGCACCTGGCTTCAAGTGGTTGACGAAGTAGTAACTAAAATGCGCTTTTCAGCTGGAAGACGACTAACAGTCAACGGAATCCAACCATGTATATACATGTCCCAACGAAAAAATGTCTCGTGTTTTAAACTAGCGCATCTTCGTAATCGTTAACGCTTCCGACATCCTGTCTAGCATTTCAGGAAAAAGCTGGTACTCCAGGCAACAGGATTTTAAAGAACGGCACGCATGCATGCAGCTGCGTTTATGCATGATTACGAAAATACACTCGAGCTCGTTTAAACACGAGACATTTTTTTTCGGTGGGGGCAGAGTGGACTTTACGGTAATCTTATATAGTGATGTTAATAATAGAAGTGAATTGAATTAAAATACCGCGCTAAAGCGTACGTATATGCCTTCGAAGGGAAATTATGAGCGTACTCACTATTTGATTATTTTAATTATATTCATTCTTGGGTCGGAGGGGGGTGCCTTAGCCCCCTGAGCCCCCCCCCCTAAATACGCCACTGAATACAGAGGCCGTATTGGTATGGCAACTGCATGCAGGGGTGGATTTGGTGAGAGGGTGGAATATGAGCCATTTTTATACATGCATGCAAATGAGGTACGTAGTGTGGTGCCCATCAAGCAGTAGTACAGTGTGCAGCCATAAAATGTGGAGCGGGACAAAAATGATTCCATTAGGCCGTATAGCCCGATGAAAGTGAGGAAAATTCATTCTCTTATCGAGCTGATTTGCCGTGTGACAATTTAACCGCACCAACTCAATTTGATACTCCTTTTTGCCTCGGTGTATGGGAGGAGATCCAGCTGACCCAGGGCGCACCCATTTGTATGGGTTTGCAGTTGCTGAATACCTTCTGCACCCCTTGCGAGATACAGTTACCGAGAAAACCCCACAAATGTAAACTTGTCATTTAATTATTTATATAGATGCAAAAAATTTACGGCAACATTATGGGTTGATAAACCTTGAGACCAGCCTATTGTACGTCCTAAAGTACAAAGTGCAGTGACCAGTGTATACTGATATATCTTGCGAGGCCTTGCACTGATCTGAAAAGCCTGCAACTTTGCTTGCAGTATCAGGAGCTGAATTCAGAACGACGTTAATACTGAGGTTATCAGTATAGCAACTATATCCGGCAATGTCTATGAGGCGCTTAAAGATCTTATATGAAGAATTCGCAGGCATGCAGATAAAAACTGGATCAGTAACATCCAGAAAGGGTGCAACGAGGCTTCAGGCAGTATGCGCGGAAGTTGTGGCTAGTCTCTGCCAACATCACGAGTTCTATGCCGTATGGCCCGTATCATATCAGCAGTCACCTCTGCAGCTTCAGGAGTTTATTCAGCGCGCGCGCAGCCCCCGCCCGACACAATATTACCCGCCTGTCGGCCATCCATGTCGGTGCGGCTATATAGAGACCGCAATATGAATATATATAAATGTCACACGCTCGTTCAATTACTCACGCAATATTGGTTCAATTACATCACGCGACACGAAGTTCTCTGAAGGCGAGTGAGTACAGGAACTATCAGCGAACACTTTTCAAGGCCTAAAACTTTCATACAAAGGTTGCTTCCATTCTTTTCTATTGATTTGGTGATCCGCGTGGTAGGAGGTTATAGTTTGCCGTCCCTGTATTGAAATCAATCTTGTAATCCCTCTGGCCCTCCGTGAAAAGGGTAAAAAGGAACACCAGCGGCATAAATAAGCTCTCTATCATACCGTGGGTGTAATAGGACTGATTTGACTTCACCTCATTTTTTGCTATTTATAACATAATCAAGACAAGGCAATTTAATGACTTCTACTGTGAGCCAATCTTTGTAAAGATAGAACACGGAACGGTAGCGCCAAGCAGAATCCACGTGTAGTGGTGTCTAGTGGGCGTATTGAGATATAAAGCATGTTAACACGGCGTAGGGTTGTTGAGATTCTGCGCCTCAATTGCGGAGTTGAGCTGTCATGATTTACACAGCCCTTGTGATATGCCTCGAAGAAAACGCTTAGTGGGCCGGCCAAACGTCTCTTGAAGTACTGTATGGATCTGTGGTTACTCCTAGCATACCAAGTTTCTCTTTATAGCGTACCTTTCCCACCGTATCAATTCAAGCTGCTTAAACGAATCTGACAGTTCAGCCATATTCGTGTATCTCATTAACGGCGACGCCTTTCCAATTATGTCACTATATTCTCTATGGATTTGTGCACTTTTAGCAAAGAGTTACGATGGACGTTGAGTCGTTAAATTATACATCACATTGCTACCAAGTTGAAGCCTGTTCATGTTCATGCGTACTATCGCGTAGCAATTGGTTCCCTCCCCCCCGCCCCTACAACCCCAATAATAATTATGGGACGAAAATGTCACCCTTAATTGCGATAGTTATAAAATTCACTTATGTTTGAATAGCTATTTCGTCCGAACGGTTAATGCTATCGACTTCCAATTTTCACTGCTGTTTGCGGCTGGACACAATTCAGATAATTGGCTTATACGGTATGCCTTTTGAATTAATTTACTTTTAGAGCTCATTATAAATCGTACTTTTTGTGACCCACATTTCATGCTTTGTTCAAGTCATACCTTCGAGAGAATTTGATCTTTCGTACCCCCTACCATCGCACTAAATAAAATTACCAGCGCGCACGACCTACAATATTACTCGAATAGCCGCGCATCGTTTTTATACGTCCATGTGATGGAGGCGGTAACTGAGAGGTGGTACTTTGATCGTGTGTAGCAAAGACAGCGACAATAGGATTTAGGTCTGCAAGTTACAACATCAACAAGACAGATCAAGAAACATATTTACAACAATTAGAACCAGCCTCATTTTTTTTTTTTTAACCACTCTACGCCGGCGACGTGTGTATTTTATGAATAATACGTGCCGTTCGAATGGAGCATTATCACATAAACAAAGGTCAGGAGCAATGCAGGGTGAGTGGGTCGCTTACTTATGGCACCTAGAGATAAGAAATCAAGGCGTTTATACCAAGCACAGAGATTTCAGGTAATGTACACTCAGTATTTAGTATTTGGCATTGATACTCACAATGATGCTGCCAACACTGATACACTCACTCAAATTTTGTTATCAATGCAACAAGAAGTTATGAGGCTGCATGGTACTGGTTGCTGAGATGAGAGTATAGGTGGCTGTGATAAGGTTGGTACAGGTGGCTGAGATGTGAGGCTAGTACAGGTGGCTGAGATGTGGCTGGTACTGGTGGCTGAGATGAGGCTGGTACAGGTGGCTGAGATGAAGCTGGTACAGGTGGCCGAGATGAGGCTGGTACAGGTGGCTGAGATCGGGGGGGGGGTTGCAATCCTAACTTTGGTCTGAATTTTTTTTTTTTGAGATGCATCCCTATTTATTAATTTAGTGTAAGCTTAAAGCATACAGGAAGCAACGTGGTTTCCAATATAGCCATGTCAGTAGAGGGCACCCTGCCCCTTTTTAAGCATAGAGAGAGCCGTAAGTGGAGAGAACCCCTCCTCCTCACTGGTTGAAATGGCCTAAAGCGGGCAGCAACCCCCCTCTCCCACCCCCCACCCCCACTGGTTGAATCGGCCTAAAGCGGACAGCACCCCACCACCCCCCCCCCCCCCTCTGTTCTGTTCATAATAATGATTATAATTATAATTTATAATTATAATATATATAATAATTATATATATATTATATGGGACAGTTTCCACGAAAATGGCCCTTCGTTTATGAGTATAAAATCATATAAAATTGCTTTGCATTTGAATCGTAATAACTTCCGAACGATTAAGGCTATCAACTTCCTATTTTCAACAGTTCATACCACACCGTTTCTCTACGGTAAAATACATTTTGGGGTCTTGCACTTGCTCCGTGCCAGAATTGCAACGTCTGATACCCCACCGGGTTCAAACTCAACATAACTTTCTGTAGGAGTTATGAAATCGCTTCAAATTTGGTTTGTAGGTGTAGAGGTCCTATACCTATCGATTTGTTCTGTTCGTTAATTTTTATGCCATCCGTTACGGAGATACAGTTGAACAAACTACGTGCACGTTTTCCCGCTTGATTCGCGCCAATGTTATAATCCCCGCCTCCCCATACATTGAGCGGAACGTAATTTGCCCAAATCAGTGGCGCGAATCGAGCGCGAAAATGGGCACGTAGTTTGTTCAACTGTATCTCCGTAATGGATGGCATAAAAATCAACGAACAGAACAAATCGATAGGTATAGGACCTCTCCACCTACAAACCGAATTTGAAGCGATTTCATAACTCCTACAGAAAGTTATGTTGGGTTTGAACCCGGTGGGGTATCGGACGTTGCAATTCTGGCACGGAGCAAGTGCAAGACCCCAAAATGTATTTTACCGTAGAGAAATGGTGTGGTATGAAGTGTTGAAAATAGAAAGTTGATAGCCTTAACCGTTCGGAAGTTATTACGATTCAAATACATAGCAATTTTATATGATTTTATACTTATAAACGAAGGGCCATTTTCGTGGAAACTGTCCCATATATATATATATATTATTATATAATTATATATATATATATAATATAGTCCCACCAGACCATAAAAATGGTCCAGTTTTCTGTAAAAAAAAGTCCCCCCCCCCCCCCCCCCCCCCTACGAAAACTTTGCCCCTCTTTTGCAGCTGAAATACATGGTTCTTTAAAAATTCGGTCCATCCCTCAATGTTGTCTAATTAAATGGTCCTCCTTTCATTAATCAAGTTTCGTTCCATAAGACAACTCGAGCCAATTTGGTCCGACCCTGGACCAAATTGGCTCGAATTTTATTTGGCAGCCAAATGTGGTCCGTCCGGACAAGGACCAATTTTCACGTGACAGGCCCTCGTAAATTTAATTTTGTTGATCTGTCATATCATATGTATGTGCATGTATAATATTATTAACTCCAAAAAAATTCCAGCCGGCTACTCGTTCATAATGCATATATATATATGGGACAGTTCACGACAAAATGAGCCTTCGTATATATATATAAAATGTTATAAAATACCTTTACGTTTAAATAGCTATAACTGCCCAACGGTAAGAGCTATTGACATCCTATCTTCAACACTTTAAACTATACCAATTCTCTATGCTAAAATACATTTTGGGATCTTTCACTTGCTCCATACCAGTATTGCAACGTCCGATACCCTTTCGGGTTCTAACCCGCCATAACTTTCTGTAGGAGTAATGAAATCTCTTCAAATTCGGTTTATAGGTAGAGAGGTCCTTTACCTATCGATTTGTTCTGTTCGTTAATTTTTATGTATTCCGTTGGGGAGATACAGCCGTTCAAAGTAGGTACAGGTTTCCCGCTCGAATCGCGCCGTTGCACGGGCGTGAACCGCTTCCATTCACTCATGTACATGAATATTCAACTTCTCCCGTTTATTAACTTAGCCACACCTACAAAGCAGGATACGCGACAAACGGCGGTGAGTATTGGATCTCTCAGGTCATGCCTATTATAGTTGTTATTCGTTATCCTCTTTGTACATGTAGATAAAGATAAACGATATGGCGACGACTAACGACGAGCTCGTCGTTTATCATTCAGCGGACGAGTTCGAATGGAACGATACTTTTGACGAGGATGAGGAAATCGAGAACGGTGGCGATGGTGAATATGGAAGTGATGATTCTGAAGGCATTGATAGCGATGTCTGTGAAGATGGAATCAACGATGATGGTGAAAGCGACGGAGATGACAATGATGGTGAAAGTGATGATGAGGGCAGAGATTGTGATAGCGGAAGCGACGGTGATGCCACTGATGGTGATGGTGAAGATGACAGCGACGGCCCAGGTGATGTACCAGCTAGAATAGCACGTGGGCGATGTCGTCCTCGTCGCATGCTGAATGCCTACCTTACTAGAGGAGGGTGCTGCAGAGACAGTTGCTTATTGAAGTACGGTGACTTGCCCAAAAGACGAGCACTCACACTATCCAGATTGGACAAGAAAACCAGAAAGGCTGTTATTTATGGAATGCTAGCTGTGATTCGGAACAAATGTGGTTCTCGAAATACATTCCAGTATCGCCTTGACTGGTCCAGTCCTGTCTGCAAGGATGCTTTCTGTGCCATCATTGGCATTAGTTACTGTACATTGAAGCGCTGGCAGCAGCAGGTGTGCTCTGACTCTGATGTTGAGCCCCATCCCCATGGGAACTGTGGCAGGGCTCCTCGCCATGCCCTCTCTCGTTTGGACAAGACTATGGTAGTCAGATTTATAGAGAACTATGCTGGCATACATGCCCTCCCTGACCCTGGTCGATTGCAAGGGACAATCAGAGACTACGTTCTGGAGAGCGGCAAAACACTAAAGTCTGTGTACGTCGAGTATTGCAAAGCCATGGAGTCCCTATCAAAGACCACACCAGCACCACAGCAACCTTGCCCTTACAGATTGACCACTCGGCTGAAGCGGCAGTACACCTTGCTCAACGTTCCTCCGGCTCCTCCAACACCTCCTGCTGCACGTGTGGTGAAGTACGTGTCATTTATTACACTCTGGCGCAGGTACTGCTCCAACATCAAGATCCAACCTGCACGCAGCGATCTGTGCGACAAGTGTGATCAGATGTTGGTCACTTTGAGGCACAGCCTTTCCGACGAGCAGCGCAAAACAATAAATGACAAATACAAACAACATCTCATTAAGGCCAAGGCATTTCGTGATGCCTACAATGCCAATATTGAGGAGGCTGAGAAGGGATGGAAAGGGAAGAGACAGAAGGAGCGTGACCAGATTCTGGGTCACTTGGGATCCAGGGCCCTGATGGCTCCCTTCACTTCACAAGCCCTGCACCTGGACATGCAGATGCAGTACTCTTTTGACTACTGCCAGCAGGTGTCACTGCCCTATAGCTCACAGCAAAGGGGCACGTTTTATTTCAGGACACCTCGCAAGGTCCAGGTGTTTGGCGTGTGTTGTGAGCCGCTGTGCCGCCAGGTGTTCTTCCTAATTGATGAGGCTGAGCAGGCCGGCAAGGGTGCTGTGGTGGTGGTCAGCCTGGTGCATGCATTCTTCCACCTACATGGACTGGGAGAGAGGCGTGTAACACTTCAGGCCGACAACTGTGTGGGCCAGAACAAGAACACCACCATGATGTGGTACCTGGCCTGGCGGGTGATCACTGGACAACATGAGGCCATCCAGCTGAACTTCATGCTACCTGGACACACAAAGTTTCGACCTGATTCCTACTTTGGCCTGTTCAAGAAGTACTACCGAAGACAGGATCATGTAGATGACATGGACGATCTAGCTGACTGTGTCCGGCAGTGTGGCCAGAACGTCACTTGTGTGCCACAACTGTACCAGGACTGGCAGTACCATGACTGGAATGCCTTCTTGGGCCAGTGGTTTGGTCCTCTGGTTGGCTTTGGTCGCTACCACACATTTGAGTTTGACCAAGGCCACCCTGGTGTCATGAAAATGAAGACCTTGCCATCGGACACAAACCCCACCGAGATGAGCATGCTGAGGGCTGGAGTGGCCATAAAAGACATACAGGAGGCTTATCAGAGCCAAGTGATGCCACCTGTTATTAGCCCCAATGGATTGTCCCTGACGCGGTCACTGTACCTGTACGAGAAGGTGAGGGAATACGTTCGTGACCCCAAGAAGAGGGACAGGGTATGTCCAAAGCCTACTCCAGCCACTGCTATCAACTCTTCAGAAACACCTGGAAATGTTCCAGACAGTGGCCAACCAGGTCCTTCTAATGCCATTCCTGACCCACCTACAGTTGAGGGTAATGAGTCTGCAGATGAGACTCACAGTGAAATGCAAGACAAAGGCAATAGCTGTGTTTCTGGCAGGAGGAAACGCAGACCCAGGTCTGAACTAATCCTTGCCTACCAATGCACTGTATGTGGCAATAAGTATGGCAGTAGCCAGGCCCTGTACCTGCACAAAAAGAACACTCATACGCAGCCTGCTGTTCCAGGTGATGAACACGGTGATGTCGCTAAGGCAGACAATGCCAGTGTTGACGAAGGAAGCCAGGGTCCACCCTGCAAGCGCAGGCGTAGGAAAAAATCTGAAATTGACAGGCCATTTTCCTGTTCTGTGTGTGGCAATAAGTACGGCAGCTCATCCGCACTGTATACTCACAAGAAGAGCGACCATGGCTCATGAACCATATTGTGAGAAGCATTTCATGGTATTATTACCATTTCAATTTCATCTGTAGAAGTGAGGCCATCGTGAAAGGCTATGTAACAGTTGCATAGGAAGATGATTGTTTGGCTTTGATATGTGACAAAGGTGGATGTGGAAGCCCGGCTTGTTGAAGTAAATTTCCTTCACCCAAAGCTACATTTACCTGGCAAGTCCTACAATTACCCAAAGAACCCGGACATCAATGGAGGTCTTACCAGCATTAAGAGCACTTAAAGCTAGAGAAGCTCTCAGGTTGTGAGTTACCTTAGCAATTTAGTTGCCTGAATAGACACAGAACATGATGCATGCACCTCTGCTAATTTAAGTTAGTTGTTGCTCAGATTACTAGAGAGATGTTTGGTGCATCCATGAAGAAGTCGATTGTTGCTCAGATATACATGTACATGTAGCTCTGGTGCACTCGTGAAGAAAAGTCGGTTGTTGCTTGATAACTCTGGTGCACCCGTGAAGTTAAAAGTCGATTGTTGCTCAGATATACATGTACATGTAGCTCTGGTGCACTCGTGAAGAAAAGTCGGTTGTTGCTTGATAACTCTGGTGCACCCGTGAAGTTAAAAGTCGATTGTTGCTCAGATATACATGTACATGTAGCTCTGGTGCACTCGTGAAGAAAAGTCGGTTGTTGCTCAGATAATCTATGTACAGTGCAACTGTGTATCGTGTTGAATCAAAAGTTCTTTTAAGAACTCGTTTGTCAGCTTGTCCTCACAATCTATTGAGGTAACATTCTGACAAACGTTACATTTACACAAGAAGTTACACCTTAGCGAAGCTTGATTATCATAACAAAGAAGTGATCACATGGGTACAAGCACATGAACATGTAAATGTTTTGAAAGAGTTCTAGTACGCATATTAATGGTAAAAGAATGGTCCTTGTCCTGCCCAAGTGTCTGGCATAGGTCCAGCTGTCCATGGTAACGCTGCCTGGGACCATGACTGTGATGGTGACTGGAGCTGAATCCTTGGTGGAAACTGGACTATTGCAGCTACTGGTGGCCTCACCATTACAGGCAGTGGCTCTGGCTAATAGGAATGATGCAAGTGTGAGTATGAGGAATGGATGATGAGCATGGTGAGGAAAAACATGAAGATGGATGTGTTGAATGACTTGAACGTGTTTGCCGAGTACAGTGACGTGGTGAAGAACATCTTGGATGACTTAAGTGGCGTGGTGATCCAGGTGAATAGTACGGCAGCTCATCCGCACTGTATACTCACAAGAAAAGAGACCATGGTTCATGAACCATATTGTGAGATGCATGTAGTTGAATGCCAAAGGAGGTATGGTATCTTGCACATCCCAATGACAATGTGTTTGGTGCATGTGCTGGAGGGTTGGTGCACCCCATGCCATAGAAGGTGTGGTGTCTTGCACATCTCGATGACACTGTGTTTGGCGCATGTGATGGAGGGTTAGTGCACCCCATGCCATAGAAGGTGTGGTGTCTTGCACATCCCAATGACAGTGTGTTTGGTGCATGTGCTGGAGGGTTAATGCACAAGCTTATCTTATCTAATATCAGTAACAAATTCATATGTAGGTGGGCCATAAAAGACTAGGCTATAACTTCTCAATGTGGGATACATCTACATTGGTGTGATAAGTTCAAACCTGGTACATTTTAAAATGTGGAGATAAACTCTGATGCATGGGTTTCCAAGCTAGGTGACCTGGCATTAATACACGTACATGTACATGTAGCACCAAAACTGGGAGTGCACTAACATATTGCTGCACCCTACGTGGTTAAACTGCACTGGCAGATGTGTATAGTGTACTGATGTGAGGTGTGTGTAGTGTACTGATGTGTGGTGAATACATGTATGGTGTAGTGTGTGTTTAGTGTTCTGATGTGTGGTGTGTATAGTGTACTGATGTGTGGTGTGTATAGTGTACCGATGTGTGGTGTGTATAGTGTACTGATGTGGTGTGTATAGTGTACTGATGTGTGGTGTGTATAGTGTACTGATGTGTGGTGTGCGTATGTGTGGTGTGTACAGTGTACTGATGTGTGGTGTGTATAGTGTACTGATGTGTGGTGTGTGTATGTGTGGTGTGTATAGTGTACTGATGTGTGGTGTGTACAGTGTACTGATGTGTAGTGTGTGTATGTGTGGTGTGTATAGTGTACTGATGTGTAGTGTGTGTATGTGTGGTGTGTATAGTGTACTGATGTGTGGTGTGTATAGTGTACTTATGTGTGGTGTGTACAGTGTACTGATGTGTGGTGTGTATAGTGTACTGATGTGTGGTGTGTATAGTGTACTGATGTGTGGTGTGTATGTGTGGTGTGTATAGTGTACTGATGTGTGGTGTGTATAGTGTACTGATGTGTGGTGTGTGTATGTGTGGTGTGTATAGTGTACTGATGTGTGGTGTGTATAGTGTACTGATGTGTGGTGTGTATAGTGTACTGATGTGTGGTGTGTATGTGTGGTGTGTATAGTGTACTGATGTGTGGTGTGTATAGTGTACTGATGTGTGGTGTGTATAGTGTACTGATGTGTGGTGTGTATAGTGTACTGATGTGTGGTGTGTATAGTGTACTGATGTGTGGTGTGTATAGTGTACTGATGTGTGGTGTGTGTATGTGTGGTGTGTATAGTGTATTGATGTGTGGTGTGTATAGTGTACTGATGTGTGGTGTGTATATGTGTGGTGTGTATAGTGTACTGATGTGTGGTGTCTATAGTGTACTGATGTGTGGTGTGTATAGTGTACTGATGTGTGGTGTGTATAGTGTACTGATGTGTGGTGTGTATGTGTGGTGTGTATAGTGTACTGATGTGTGGTGTGTATAGGTGTGGTGTGTATAGTGTACTGATGTGTGGTGTGTATAGTGTACTGATGTGTGGTGTGTATAGTGTACTGATGTGGTGTGTGTATGTGTGGTGTGTATAGTGTACTGATGTGTGGTGTGTATAGGTGTGGTGTGTATAGTGTACTGATGTGTGGTGTGTATAGTGTACTGATGTGTGGTGTGTATAGTGTACTGATGTGTGGTGTGTGTATGTGTGGTGTGTATAGTGTACTGATGTGTGGTGTGTATAGTGTACTGATGTGTAGTGTGTGTATGTGTGGTGTGTATAGTGTACTGATGTGTGGTGTGTATGTGTGGTGTGTATGTGTGGTGTGTATAGTGTACTGATGTGTGGTGTCTATAGTGTACTGATGTGTGGTGTGTATAGTGTACTGATGTGTGGTGTGTGTATGTGTGGTGTGTATAGTGTACTGATGTGTGTACTGATGTGTGGTGTGTGTATGTGTGGTGTGTGTATGTGTGGTGTGTATAGTGTACTGATGTGTGGTGTGTGTATGTGTGGTGTGTACAGTGTACTGATGTGTGGTGTGTATAGTGTACTGATGTGTGGTGTGTGTATGTGTGGTGTGTGTATGTGTGGTATGTATAGTGTACTGATGTGTGGTGTGTGTATGTGTGGTGTGTATAGTGTACTGATGTGTGGTGTGTATAGTGTACTGATGTGTGGTGTGTATAGTGTACTGATGTGTGGTGTGTATAGTGTACTGATGTGGGGTGTGTATATGTGTGGTGTGTATAGTGTACTGATGTGTGGTGTCTATAGTGTACTGATGTGTGGTGTGTATAGTGTACTGATGTGTGGTGTGTATAGTGTACTGATGTGTGGTGTGTGTATGTGTGGTGTGTATAGTGTACTGATGTGTGTACTGATGTGTGGTGTGTGTATGTGTGGTGTGTGTATGTGTGGTGTGTATAGTGTACTGATGTGTGGTGTGTATAGTGTACTGATGTGTGGTGTGTGTATGTGTGGTGTGTGTATGTGTGGTGTGTATAGTGTACTGATGTGTGGTGTGTGTATGTGTGGTGTGTATAGTGTACTGATGTGTGGTGTGTATAGTGTACTGATGTGTGGTGTGTATAGTGTACTGATGTGTGGTGTGTGTATGTGTGGTGTGTACAGTGTACTGATGTGTGGTGTGTATAGTGTACTGATGTGTAGTGTGTGTATGTGTGGTGTGTATAGTGTACTGATGTGTGGTGTGTATAGTGTACTGATGTGTGGTGTGTATAGTGTACTGATGTGTGGTGTGTGTATGTGTGGTGTGTATAGTGTACCGATGTGTGGTGTGTGCATGTGTGGTGTGTATAGTGTACCGATGTGTGGTGTGTGTATGTGTGGTGTGTATAGTGTACTGATGTGTGGTGTGTGTATGTGTGGTGTGTATAGTGTACTGATGTGTGGTGTGTATAGTGTACTGATGTGTGGTGTGTATAGTGTACTGATGTGTGGTGTGTATAGTGTACTGATGTGTGGTGTGTATAGTGTACCGATGTGTGGTGTGTGTATGTGTGGTGTGTATAGTGTACTGATGTGTGGTGTGTATAGTGTACTGATGTGTGGTGTGTATAGTGTACTGATGTGTGGTGTGTATAGTGTACTGATGTGTGGTGTGTATGTGTGGTTTGTATAGTGTACTGATGTGTGGTGTGTATAGTGTACTGATGTGTGGTGTGCGTATGTGTGGTGTGTATAGTGTACTGATGTGTGGTGTGTGTATGTGTGGTGTGTATAGTGTACTGATGTGTGTACTGATGTGTGGTGTGTATAGTGTACTGATGTGTGGTGTGTATAGTGTACTGATGTGTGGTGTGCGTATGTGTGGTGTGTATAGTGTACTGATGTGTGGTGTGTATAGTGTACTGATGTGTGGTGTGCGTATGTGTGGTGTGTATAGTGTACTGATGTGTGGTGTGTATAGTGTACTGATGTGTGGTGTGTACAGTGTACTGATGTGTGGTGTGTATAGTGTACTGATGTGTGGTGTGTATAGTGTACCGATGTGTGGTGTGTATAGTGTACTGATGTGGTGTGTATAGTGTACTGATGTGGTGTGTATAGTGTACTGATGTGTGGTGTGTATAGTGTACTGATGTGGTGTGTATAGTGTACTGATGTGTGGTGTGTATAGTGTACTGATGTGTGGTGTGTATAGTGTACCGATGTGTGGTGTGTATAGTGTACTGATGTGGTGTGTATAGTGTACTGATGTGTGGTGTGTATAGTGTACCGATGTGTGGTGTGTATAGTGTACTGATGTGGTGTGTATAGTGTACTGATGTGTGGTGGGTATGTACACTGTACATCTGTGTCGTTAAGGGGTTACCTCTGTAAACCGTATGTATGTTTCATCAAGGGGTTACCTGTACACCATACATCTGTGTCGTTAAGGGGTTACCTGTACACCATACATCTGTGCCGTTAAGGGGTTACCTGTACACCATACATCTGTGCCGTTAAGGGGTTACCTGTACACCATACATCTGTGCCGTTAAGGGGTTACCTTTGTATGCTTTATGTATGTGTCGTTAATGTATGTGTTGTTAAGGGGTTACCTCTTGTTGTACCCCCCCCCCCCCCCCCCCCCCCCCATCATATACATATGTGTCATCAAGGGGTTACCTGTACACCATACATCTGTGTCGTTAAGGGGTTAACTCTGTATACCTTATGTATGTGTTGTTAAGGGGTTACCTGTACACTGTACTTCTGTGTCGTTAAGGGGTTACCTCTGTACACCATACATCTGTGTCATCAAGGGGTTACCTTTACACAATACATCTGTGTCGTTAAGGGGTTACCTCTGTAAACCTTATGTATGTGTTGTTAAGGGATTTAACCTCTTGTGTGTACCCCATTCATCTGTGTCATCAAGGGGTTACCTGTACACCATACATCCGTGTTGTTAAGGGGATACCTCTGTACACCTTATGTATGTGTCATTAAGGGGTTACCTGTACACCATACATCTGTGTCGTTTATGGATTTTTACTTTTCACGTAGTGGTGATGTAATCCATCCAATGCTGTGAAAATCTAGGTCTGGGTGCGAGACTAGTGACGACGGTGGTCCCATTTACACCCTGTACTAGTGTCTGCTGTGGGATCAAATCCATGGTCCCATTTACACACTGTAAGTGTATCTATTGTGGGGTCAAATCCATGGTCCCATTTACACACTGTACTTGAGTCTGTTTTAGGGTCAAATCTATGGTCCCATTTACACCCTAAACTTGTGTCTGTTGTGAGATCAAATCCATGCTCCCATTTACACCCTGTACTTGTGTCTGTTGTAGGGACTCAAATCCATGATCCCATTTACACCCTGTACTTGTGATCAAATCCATGGTCCCATTTACACCCTGTTCTTATGTCTGTTGTGGGGTCAAATACATGGTTCCATTTACACCCTGTACTTTTGTCTGTTGTGAGGTCAATTCATTGGTCCCATTTACACCCTGTACTTTTGTCTGTTGTGGGGTCATACTACCAACAGGCCGGAGAGCTGCCAGCTGCCACATTACCAGGGTTGAATGGGGTCGTCACAAAGCTAGACCTCAGCATGTGGAGTGGAACCTTGAACTGGAGCCGACCTCAAACACTGGGACCAGCCACAATGGCCTTCTATCCTAGCCCCACACAGCTCCTCACTGCAAATGCACGTGAAGCCACTACATGTACCTATGAAACCATTAACCCCCACACTACAAGAGGAATTACTGGTAGGGGAACCATCGTGGAGCTACCAGCTTGCATTGGACAAATGGGGATGCCACCACTGGAGCAGCCTCCATTTGTAGAGTGTACATGCGTATACGTTTTTCTCTTCACACATTTTGTGCTGTACATGTGGATCTGAACTACTGTAGACATGTACATGTACATGTTTTGTGCATTCTGGTGTGAAGCCATGCTGTTAGTGGTGAATATAGTTACTTGCCCTATCGGTACTGATTGTGGTGGGTCTGCACCCGTGGTTGGTGTATATAGACAACCAAGGCTTGCAGAGGGCGTTTTGCCTACATGTACTGAGAACTAGTAGCAAAACATATTAGTGCCATTTTGAATCAATGTCACATAAATTGCAAGCACAGTCACAGCTACAATGTGTCACGGTGAAGACGTCAGAATTCATGACCACACAGCACTGTCAGAGATGTCACCAGACATTACCAGTGTAACCCAGTTTCACCTGTGCCCCACGGCCACTATACACTACCCGCGCACATACATTTTGGCAGAAACACCAGCCTAGGGCTAGGTATAACGTAGTTGATGAATCCATTAAATTTGTAGGGTCTATTAACTCCACTTGCATTGTGTGGTCATGAATTCTGATGTCTTCATCGTGCCACATTGTAGCTGTGACTGTGCATGCGTGACATTCAAAATGGTACTTCCATATTTTGCTACTCGCGTAAAGTAAGGCCTTACAGTATGTAGTTCCCAGTAGGCAAAACGCCCTCTGCAAGCCTTGGTTGTCTATATACACCAACCACGGGTGCAGACCCACCGCAATCAGTACCGATAGGGCAGGTAAGTATATTCACCACTAACAGCATGGCTTCACACCAGATAAAATTTACTCTGTATACGTACATGTACATGCACAAAACATGTACATGTCTACAGTAGACCTAGTTCAGATCTACATGTACAACACAAAATGTGTGAAGAGAAAAACGTAGGCATGTACACTCAGTGGTGGTATCCCCATTTGTCCAATGCGAGATGGTAGCTCCACGATGGTTCCGGTCCCCTACTAGTAAGTACTCTAGTAGTGTGGGGGTTAATGGTTTCATAGGTAGTGGCTTCATTTGCATTTGCAGTGAGGAGCTGTGTGGGGCTAGGATAGAGGGCCATTGTGGCTGGCCCCAGTATTTGGGGTCGGCTCCAGTTCAAGGTTCCACTCCACATAGCTTTGTGACGACCCCATTCAACCCTGGTAATGTGGCAGCTGGCAGCTCTCCGGCCTGTTGGTAGTACGATTACACCATATGTTAGAGGGGTTTTTAGGGGTGGGTGGGAGGGCTGGTCGTGTGGGGACTGAGAGTGCTATTGAGTAGGGGATGGCCTGGGCCTCTGATACAACTTGCAGTAGAGGAGGATAGGTAGTGGGAGATAGGGCCATGGGGGTGAATGGGGCATGTGTTAATCCAGTTCATGGCTCCCCTAATATAGTGGGGGGTGCCAATTCCTATCGCAGTGTGAGAGCTGCATTATTGTGGGGACCCCCAATGACCCTGTAGGATTTTTTAGCACCTGATTGCTCCCTTGCTGCCAGTCTGATAACTCCACCTGCAATTGCTCCATGCACTGGTGCTAACTGTCTGGACATGTAGTGTGGGGCTATTAAGTTAACTTGCATTAATGGTTCTGTCCACTTGCAGTGAGGGAGTTGACCTGATTGGACCCTGGGCCATTACAGGGTGTAAATGGGACCAATGCATTGACCCCACAACAGACACACATACATGTACATGTACAGAGTGTAAATAGGACCATGGATTTGATCCTAAAACAGACACAAGTACAGGGTGTAAATGGGACCATGGATTTGACCCACAACAGACAGAAGTACAGGGTGTAAATAGGACCAATGAACTGACCCCACAACAGACAAAAGTACAGGGTGTAAATGGGACCAATGAATTGACCCCACAACAGACAAAAGTACAGTGTGTAAATGGGATCATGGATTTGATCACAAGTACAGGGTGTACATCAGATCATTGACCCCACAACAGACAAAAGTACAGGGTGTAAATGGGACCAATGAATTGACCCCACAACAGACAAAAGTACAGGGTGTAAATGGGACCAATGAATTGACCCCACAACAGACAAAAGTACAGGGTATAAATGGGACCAATGAATTGACCCCACAACAGAAAAAGTACAGGGTGTAAATGGGACCAATGAATTTACCCCACAACAGACAAAAGTACATGCAGGGTGTAAATGGGAGCATGGATTTGATCTCACAACAGACACAGCTTTAGGGTGTAAATGGAACCATAGATTTGACCCTAAAACAGACTCAAGTACAGGGTGTAAATGGGATCATGCATTTGACCCGACAATAGATACACCTACAGTGTGTAAATGGGACTATGGATTTGACCCCAAAATACACACATACAGGATGTAAATGGGACCATGGATTTGATCCCACAGCAGACACATATACAGGGTGTAAATGGGACCACCATCGTCACTAGTCTCACACCCAGACCTAGATTTTCACAGCATCAGATGGATTACATCACCACTACGTGAAAAGTAAAAATCCCTTAACGACACAGATGTATGGTGTACAGGTAACCCCTTGATGACACAGATGTATGGTGTGCAGAGGTAACCCCTTAACGACACCGATGTACAGTGTACAGGTGACCCCTTAACAACACATACATAAGGTATACAGAGTTAACCCCTTAACGACACAGATGTATGGTGTACACTGTACACTGTACAGGTGATACCATAACAACCCATACATATACATAAGGTGTGCAGAGGTAACACCTTAACGACACAGGTGTATGGTGTACAGGTAACCCCTTGATGACACAGATGTATGGAGTACAGGTGACCCCTTAACAACACATACATAAGGTATACAGAGTTAACCCCTTAACGACACAGATGTATGGTGTACACTGTACACTGTACAGGTAACAACCCATACATATACATAAGGTGTGCAGAGGTAACACCTTAACGACACAGATGTATGGTGTACAGGTAACCCCTTGATGAAACAGATTAATGGGGTACACACAAGAGGTAACCCCTTAACAACACATACATAAGGTATATAGAGGTAACCCCTTAACGACACAGATGTATGGTGTTCAGGTAACCCCTTGATGACACAGATGTATGGTGTACAGGTGATACTGTAATAACACATACACAAAGTGTACAGAGGTAAAAACCCTTTAACGATACAGATGTATGGTGTACAGGTAATCCCTTGATGACACAGATGTATGGTATACAGAGTTAACCCCTTAACGACACAGATGTATGGTGTACACTGCAGAGGTGACCTTAAACTACATAAAAAGCATGCATCTCACAATATGGTTCCTTTGTCATGAACCATTATTGGTCTTGTTGTGAGTATACAGTGCGGCTGGGGTGCCGTACGTCTTGCCACACACCGAACTGGAAAATGGCCTGTCAATTTCAGATATTAGCGTATGCCTCGCGGCTTGTGCTTGGCTGGACCCTGGCTTCTTTTGTCAACGCTGGAATCTGTGTTCATCACCTGGAACAGCAGGCTGCTTGTGAGTGTTCTTTTTGTGCAGGGACAGGGCCTGGCTACTGGCATACTTGTTGCGACATACATGTACAGTGCATTGGTAGGCAAGGATTAGTTCAGACCTGGGTCTGCATTTCCTCCTGCCAGAAACAGTGTCAGCTATTACCTTCACCTTGCAATTCACTGTGAGTGTCATCTGCAGACTGTAAGTAAGTGAGGAAGGTCTTGGTTTGTCATTTTCTGCTACTGCATGGGATGAAGCATTACCGCATGGATATATAGGAAGAGTTGGCCTCTAAGCTTTGTGAAGGCTTTGGACAACACCTTGTCCCTTTTCTTGGGGTCACGACCGTATTCCCTCACCTTCTCGTACAGGTACAGTGACCGCATCAGGGACAATCCACTGGGGGTAATAACAGGTGGCATCACTTGGCTCTGATAAGCCTCCTGTATGTCCTTTATGGCCACTCCAGCCCTCAGCATGCTCATCTCGGTGGGGTTTGTGTCCGATGGCAAGGTCTCCATCCTCATGACACCAGGGTGGTCTTGATCAAACTCAAATGTGTGGTAGTGTCTTAGGCCAACCAGAGGACCAAACCACTGGCTCAAGAAGGCAGGTACAGCTGTGACACACAAGTGACATCCTGGCCACACTGCCGGACACAGTCAGCTAGGTTCTGCTGTAAGTCCATTGGGATGTGTGGCTTCCCTTGATTGAAATTGTGGGGGCTGCCAACTCCATTTGCAGCGAGAGGGATAGCAGTGTTTCCACTGGTATACCATTGTGGAGGCTGACCCCACTGGTTAGTTTGTGGCTCGTGTGTAGGGTCTGATATGGGTAGGTGGTTCCATAGGTAGTGCGGGTTGGTGGCGTCTGCTGCTGGTTATGCGGGGCTGCTGTCTGGACTTGCAATGCAGTGAGGCATATGTGGGGGTGGGGCTGGTGTCCATCCGCAGCTGTGGGAATCAGGGTCTGGGTACGAGACTAGGGCTGCTGGCTCTTAGTCATTTAGGGGCTGCTCACTCCCTACAACCACCATCGTCAGTCGTCGTCAGTAGTATAACCACCGTCACTACCGTTCTCAATCTCCCCTCGTCCGCCGATTGAAACTCTTGCGAGCGTGTTGTCTTCAGTGGACGTCGCCATATCTCCGTTATCTACATAGGAGATAACGAATAACAACTGTGACAGGGACGATACATTAAATACTTACTCATCAGATCTAGCTAGCGCAGTATGGGTGTGGCTATAAGTTATCAAAGTCTCGGCCCACAGGAAGTAGTTGCATATTCATGTCTTTGATGAATGGAAGCGGGCCTCGCACGTACAACGGCGCGATTCGAGCGGGAAACGTGTACCAACTTTGCGCCGCTGTATCTCCGTAACGGATGACATAAAAATTAACGAACAGAACAAATCGATAGGTATAGGACCTCTCTACCTACAAACCGAATTTGAAGCGATTTCATTACTCCTACCTAAAGTTATGGCGGGTGTGAACCCGGTGGGGTATCGAACATTGCAATACTGGCACGGAGCAAGTGCAAGACTCCAAAATGGATTTTAAAATAGAGAAATGGTGTAGTATGAAGTGTTGAAAATAGGAAGTCGATAGCTTTTACCATTCAGAAGTTATAGCGATTCAAACATAAGGGAATTTTATAACATTTTATATATATATACGAAGGCTCATTTTGTCGTGAACTGTCCCATATATATATATATATGGGACAGTTCACGACAAAATGAGCCTTCGTATATACCTGTTATAAAATTCCCTGATGTTTGAATCGCTATAACTTCTGAATGGTAAAAGCTATCGACTTCCTATTTTCAACACTTCATACTACACCATTTCTCTATTTTAAAATCCATTTTGGAGTCTTGCACTTGCTCCGTGCCAGTATTGCAATGTTCGATACCCCACCGGGTTCACACCCGCCATAACTTTAGGTAGGAGTAATGAAATCGCTTCAAATTCGGTTTATAGGTAGAGAGGTCCTATACCTATCGATTTGTTCTGTTCGTTAATTTTTATGTCATCCGTTACGGAGATACAGCGGCGCAAAGTTGGTACACGTTTCCCGCTCGAATCGCGCCGTTGGACGTGCGAGGCCCGCTTCCATTCATCAAAGACATGAATATGCAACTACTTCCTGTGGGCCGAGACTTTGATAACTTATAGCCACACCCATACTGCGCTAGCTAGATCTGATGAGTAAGTATTTAATGTATCGTCCCTGTCACAGTTGTTATTCGTTATCTCCTATGTAGATAACGGAGATATGGCGACGTCCACTGAAGACAACACGCTCGCAAGAGTTTCAATCGGCGGACGAGTTCGAGCGAGGTGGGGAGATTGAGAACGGTAGTGACGGTGGTTATACTACTGACGACGACTGACGATGGTGGTTGTAGGGAGTGAGCAGCCCCTAAATGACTAAGAGCCAGCAGCCCTAGTCTCGTACCCAGACCCTGATTCCCACAGCTGCGGATGGACACCAGCCCCACCCCCACATATGCCTCACTGCATTGCAAGTCCAGACAGCAGCCCCGCATAACCAGCAGCAGACGCCACCAACCCGCACTACCTATGGAACCACCTACCCATATCAGACCCTACACACGAGCCACAAACTAACCAGTGGGGTCAGCCTCCACAATGGTATACCAGTGGAAACACTGCTATCCCTCTCACTGCAAATGGAGTTGGCAGCCCCCACAATTTCAATCAAGGGAAGCCACACATCCCAATGGACTTACAGCAGAACCTAGCTGACTGTGTCCGGCAGTGTGGCCAGGATGTCACTTGTGTGTCACAGCTGTACCAGGACTGGAATGCCTTCTTGAGCCAGTGGTTTGGTCCTCTGGTTGGCCTAAGACACTACCACACATTTGAGTTTGATCAAGACCACCCTGGTGTCATGAGGATGGAGACCTTGCCATCGGACACAAACCCCACCGAGATGAGCATGCTGAGGGCTGGAGTGGCCATAAAGGACATACAGGAGGCTTATCAGAGCCAAGTGATGCCACCTGTTATTACCCCCAGTGGATTGTCCCTGATGCGGTCACTGTACCTGTACGAGAAGGTGAGGGAATACGGTCGTGACCCCAAGAAAAGGGACAAGGTGTTGTCCAAAGCCTTCACAAAGCTTAGAGGCCAACTCTTCCTATATATCCATGCGGTAATGCTTCATCCCATGCAGTAGCAGAAAATGACAAACCAAGACCTTCCTCACTTACTTACAGTCTGCAGATGACACTCACAGTGAATTGCAAGGTGAAGGTAATAGCTGACACTGTTTCTGGCAGGAGGAAATGCAGACCCAGGTCTGAACTAATCCTTGCCTACCAATGCACTGTACATGTATGTCGCAACAAGTATGCCAGTAGCCAGGCCCTGTCCCTGCACAAAAAGAACACTCACAAGCAGCCTGCTGTTCCAGGTGATGAACACAGATTCCAGCGTTGACAAAAGAAGCCAGGGTCCAGCCAAGCACAAGCCGCGAGGCATACGCTAATATCTGAAATTGACAGGCCATTTTCCAGTTCGGTGTGTGGCAAGACGTACGGCACCCCAGCCGCACTGTATACTCACAACAAGACCAATAATGGTTCATGACAAAGGAACCATATTGTGAGATGCATGCTTTTTATGTAGTTTAAGGTCACCTCTGCAGTGTACACCATACATCTGTGTCGTTAAGGGGTTAACTCTGTATACCATACATCTGTGTCATCAAGGGATTACCTGTACACCATACATCTGTATCGTTAAAGGGTTTTTACCTCTGTACACTTTGTGTATGTGTTATTAAGGTATCACCTGTACACCATACATCTGTGTCATCAAGGGGTTACCTGTACACCATACATCTGTATCATTAAAGGGTTTTTACCTCTGTACACTTTGTGTATGTGTTATTAAGGTATCACCTGTACACCATACATCTGTGTCATCAAGGGGTTACCTGAACACCATACATCTGTGTCGTTAAGGGGTTACCTCTATATACCTTATGTATGTGTTGTTAAGGGGTTACCTCTTGTGTGTACCCCATTAATCTGTTTCATCAAGGGGTTACCTGTACACCATACATCTGTGTCGTTAAGGTGTTACCTCTGCACACCTTATGTATATGTATGGGTTGTTACCTGTACAGTGTACAGTGTACACCATACATCTGTGTCGTTAAGGGGTTAACTCTGTATACCTTATGTATGTGTTGTTAAGGGGTCACCTGTACTCCATACATCTGTGTCATCAAGGGGTTACCTGTACACCATACACCTGTGTCGTTAAGGTGTTACCTCTGCACACCTTATGTATATGTATGGGTTGTTATGGTATCACCTGTACAGTGTACAGTGTACACCATACATCTGTGTCGTTAAGGGGTTAACTCTTTATACCTTATGTATGTGTTGTTAAGGGGTCACCTGTACACTGTACATCGGTGTCGTTAAGGGGTTACCTCTGCACACCATACATCTGTGTCATCAAGGGGTTACCTGTACACCATACATCTGTGTCGTTAAGGGATTTTTACTTTTCACGTAGTGGTGATGTAATCCATCTGATGCTGTGAAAATCTAGGTCTGGGTGTGAGACTAGTGACGATGGTGGTCCCATTTACACCCTGTATATGTGTCTGCTGTGGGATCAAATCCATGGTCCCATTTACATCCTGTATGTGTGTATTTTGGGGTCAAATCCATAGTCCCATTTACACACTGTAGGTGTATCTATTGTCGGGTCAAATGCATGATCCCATTTACACCCTGTACTTGAGTCTGTTTTAGGGTCAAATCTATGGTTCCATTTACACCCTAAAGCTGTGTCTGTTGTGAGATCAAATCCATGCTCCCATTTACACCCTGCATGTACTTTTGTCTGTTGTGGGGTAAATTCATTGGTCCCATTTACACCCTGTACTTTTTCTGTTGTGGGGTCAATTCATTGGTCCCATTTATACCCTGTACTTTTGTCTGTTGTGGGGTCAATTCATTGGTCCCATTTACACCCTGTACTTTTGTCTGTTGTGGGGTCAATTCATTGGTCCCATTTACACCCTGTACTTTTGTCTGTTGTGGGGTCAATGATCTGATGTACACCCTGTACTTGTGATCAAATCCATGATCCCATTTACACACTGTACTTTTGTCTGTTGTGGGGTCAATTCATTGGTCCCATTTACACCCTGTACTTTTGTCTGTTGTGGGGTCAGTTCATTGGTCCTATTTACACCCTGTACTTCTGTCTGTTGTGGGTCAAATCCATGGTCCCATTTACACCCTGTACTTGTGTCTGTTTTAGGATCAAATCCATGGTCCTATTTACACTCTGTACATGTACATGTATGTGTGTCTGTTGTGGGGTCAATGCATTGGTCCCATTTACACCCTGTAATGGCCCAGGGTCCAATCAGGTCAACTCCCTCACTGCAAGTGGACAGAACCATTAATGCAAGTTAACTTAATAGCCCCACACTACATGTCCAGACAGTTAGCACCAGTGCATGGAGCAATTGCAGGTGGAGTTATCAGACTGGCAGCAAGGGAGCAATCAGGTGCTAAAAAATCCTACAGGGTCATTGGGGGTCCCCACAATAATGCAGCTCTCACACTGCGATAGGAATTGGCACCCCCCACTATATTAGGGGAGCCATGAACTGGATTAACACATGCCCCATTCACCCCCATGGCCCTATCTCCCACTACCTATCCTCCTCTACTGCAAGTTGTATCAGAGGCCCAGGCCATCCCCTACTCAATAGCACTCTCAGTCCCCACACGACCAGCCCTCCCACCCACCCCTAAAAACCCCTCTAACATATGGTGTAATCGTACTACCAACAGGCCGGAGAGCTGCCAGCTGCCACATTACCAGGGTTGAATGGGGTCGTCACAAAGCTATGTGGAGTGGAACCTTGAACTGGAGCCGACCCCAAATACTGGGGCCAGCCACAATGGCCCTCTATCCTAGCCCCACACAGCTCCTCACTGCAAATGCAAATGAAGCCACTACCTATGAAACCATTAACCCCCACACTACTAGAGTACTTACTAGTAGGGGACCGGAACCATCGTGGAGCTACCATCTCGCATTGGACAAATGGGGATACCACCACTGAGTGTACATGCCTACGTTTTTCTCTTCACACATTTTGTGTTGTACATGTAGATCTGAACTAGGTCTACTGTAGACATGTACATGTTTTGTGCATGTACATGTACGTATACAGAGTAAATTTTATCTGGTGTGAAGCCATGCTGTTAGTGGTGAATATACTTACCTGCCCTATCGGTACTGATTGCGGTGGGTCTGCACCCGTGGTTGGTGTATATAGACAACCAAGGCTTGCAGAGGGCGTTTTGCCTACTGGGAACTACATACTGTAAGGCCTTACTTTACGCGAGTAGCAAAATATGGAAGTACCATTTTGAATGTCACGCATGCACAGTCACAGCTACAATGTGGCACGATGAAGACATCAGAATTCATGACCACACAATGCAAGTGGAGTTAATAGACCCTACAAATTTAATGGATTCATCAACTACGTTATACCTAGCCCTAGGCTGGTGTTTCTGCCAAAATGTATGTGCGCGGGTAGTGTATAGTGGCCGTGGGGCACAGGTGAAACTGGGTTACACTGGTAATGTCTGGTGACATCTCTGACAGTGCTGTGTGGTCATGAATTCTGACGTCTTCACCGTGACACATTGTAGCTGTGACTGTGCTTGCAATTTATGTGACATTGATTCAAAATGGCACTAATATGTTTTGCTACTAGTTCTCAGTACATGTAGGCAAAACGCCCTCTGCAAGCCTTGGTTGTCTATATACACCAACCACGGGTGCAGACCCACCACAATCAGTACCGATAGGGCAAGTAACTATATTCACCACTAACAGCATGGCTTCACACCAGAATGCACAAAACATGTACATGTACATGTCTACAGTAGTTCAGATCCACATGTACAGCACAAAATGTGTGAAGAGAAAAACGTATACGCATGTACACTCTACAAATGGAGGCTGCTCCAGTGGTGGCATCCCCATTTGTCCAATGCAAGCTGGTAGCTCCACGATGGTTCCCCTACCAGTAATTCCTCTTGTAGTGTGGGGGTTAATGGTTTCATAGGTACATGTAGTGGCTTCACGTGCATTTGCAGTGAGGAGCTGTGTGGGGCTAGGATAGAAGGCCATTGTGGCTGGTCCCAGTGTTTGAGGTCGGCTCCAGTTCAAGGTTCCACTCCACATGCTGAGGTCTAGCTTTGTGACGACCCCATTCAACCCTGGTAATGTGGCAGCTGGCAGCTCTCCGGCCTGTTGGTAGTATGACCCCACAACAGACAAAAGTACAGGGTGTAAATGGGACCAATGAATTGACCTCACAACAGACAAAAGTACAGGGTGTAAATGGAACCATGTATTTGACCCCACAACAGACATAAGAACAGGGTGTAAATGGGACCATGGATTTGATCACAAGTACAGGGTGTAAATGGGATCATGGATTTGAGTCCCTACAACAGACACAAGTACAGGGTGTAAATGGGAGCATGGATTTGATCTCACAACAGACACAAGTTTAGGGTGTAAATGGGACCATAGATTTGACCCTAAAACAGACTCAAGTACAGTGTGTAAATGGGACCATGGATTTGACCCCACAATAGATACACTTACAGTGTGTAAATGGGACCATGGATTTGATCCCACAGCAGACACTAGTACAGGGTGTAAATGGGACCACCGTCGTCACTAGTCTCGCACCCAGACCTAGATTTTCACAGCATTGGATGGATTACATCACCACTACGTGAAAAGTAAAAATCCATAAACGACACAGATGTATGGTGTACAGGTAACCCCTTAATGACACATACATAAGGTGTACAGAGGTATCCCCTTAACAACACGGATGTATGGTGTACAGGTAACCCCTTGATGACACAGATGAATGGGGTACACACAAGAGGTTAAATCCCTTAACAACACATACATAAGGTTTACAGAGGTAACCCCTTAACGACACAGATGTATTGTGTAAAGGTAACCCCTTGATGACACAGATGTATGGTGTACAGAGGTAACCCCTTAACGACACAGAAGTACAGTGTACAGGTAACCCCTTAACAACACATACATAAGGTATACAGAGTTAACCCCTTAACGACACAGATGTATGGTGTACAGGTAACCCCTTGATGACACATATGTATATGATGGGGGGGGGGGGGGGGGGGGGGGGGTACAACAAGAGGTAACCCCTTAACAACACATACATTAACGACACATACATAAAGCATACAAAGGTAACCCCTTAACGGCACAGATGTATGGTGTACAGGTAACCCCTTAACGGCACAGATGTATGGTGTACAGGTAACCCTTTAACGGCACAGATGTATGGTGTACAGGTAACCCCTTAACGGCACAGATGTATGGTGTACAGGTAACCCCTTAACGGCACAGATGTATGGTGTACAGGTAACCCCTTAACGGCACAGATGTATGGTGTACAGGTAACCCCTTAACGGCACAGATGTATGGTGTACAGGTAACCCCTTAACGACACAGATGTATGGTGTACAGGTAACCCCTTGATGAAACATACATAAGGTTTACAGAGTTAACCCCTTAACGACACAGATGTACAGTGTACATACCCACCACACATCAGTACACTATACACACCACATCAGTACACTATACACACCACACATCGGTACACTATACACACCACACATCAGTACACTATACACACCACATCAGTACACTATACACACCACACATCGGTACACTATACACACCACACATCAGTACACTATACACACCACACATCAGTACACTATACACACCACATCAGTACACTATACACACCACATCAGTACACTATACACACCACACATCGGTACACTATACACACCACACATTAGTACACTATACACACCACACATCAGTACACTGTACACACCACACATCAGTACACTATACACACCACACATCAGTACACTATACACACCACACATACGCACACCACACATCAGTACACTATACACACCACACATCAGTACACTATACACACCACACATACGCACACCACACATCAGTACACTATACACACCACACATCAGTACACTATACACACCACACATCAGTACACACATCAGTACACTATACACACCACACATACACACACCACACATCAGTACACTATACACACCACACATACGCACACCACACATCAGTAAACTATACACACCACACATCAGTACACTATACAAACCACACATACACACCACACATCAGTACACTATACACACCACACATCAGTACACTATACACACCACACATCAGTACACTATACACACCACACATCAGTACACTATACACACCACACATCAGTACACTATACACACCACACATACACACACCACACATCGGTACACTATACACACCACACATCAGTACACTATACACACCACACATCAGTACACTATACACACCACACATCAGTACACTATACACACCACACATCAGTACACTATACACACCACACATACACACACCACACATCAGTACACTATACACACCACACATACACACACCACACATCGGTACACTATACACACCACACATGCACACACCACACATCGGTACACTATACACACCACACATACACACACCACACATCAGTACACTATACACACCACACATCAGTACACTATACACACCACACATCAGTACACTATACACACCACACATACACACACTACACATCAGTACACTATACACACCACACATCAGTACACTGTACACACCACACATACACACACCACACATCAGTACACTATACACACCACACATCAGTACACTATACACACCACACATCAGTACACTATACACACCACACATACACACACCACACATCAGTACACTATACACACCACACATACACACACCACACATACACACACCACACATCAGTACACTATACACACCACACATCAGTACACTATACACACCACACATACACACACCACACATACACACACCACACATCAGTACACACATCAGTACACTATACACACCACACATACACACCACACATCAGTACACTATACACACCACACATCAGTACACTATACACACCACACATCAGTACACTATACACACCACACATCAGTACACTATACACACCACACATCAGTACACTATACACACCACACATACACACACCACACATCGGTACACTATACACACCACACATCAGTACACTATACACACCACACATCAGTACACTATACACACCACACATCAGTACACTATACACACCACACATCAGTACACTATACACACCACACATACACACACCACACATCAGTACACTATACACACCACACATACACACACCACACATCGGTACACTATACACACCACACATGCACACACCACACATCGGTACACTATACACACCACACATACACACACCACACATCAGTACACTATACACACCACACATCAGTACACTATACACACCACACATCAGTACACTATACACACCACACATACACACACTACACATCAGTACACTATACACACCACACATCAGTACACTGTACACACCACACATACACACACCACACATCAGTACACTATACACACCACACATCAGTACACTATACACACCACACATCAGTACACTATACACACCACACATACACACACCACACATCAGTACACTATACACACCACACATACACACACCACACATACACACACCACACATCAGTACACTATACACACCACACATCAGTACACTATACACACCACACATACACACACCACACATACACACACCACACATCAGTACACACATCAGTACACTATACACACCACACATACACACACCACACATCAGTACACTATACACACCACACATCAGTACACTATACACACCACACATCAGTACACTATAGACACCACACATCAGTACACTATACACACCACATCAATACACTATACACACCACACATACACACCACACATACACACCACACATCAGTACACTATACACACCACACATACACACACTACACATCAGTACACTATACACACCACACATCAGTACACTATACACACCACACATACACACACCACACATCAGTACACTATACACACCACACATCAGTACACTATACACACCACACATCAGTACACTATACACACCACACATATACACACCACATCAATACACTATACACACCACACATACACACACCACACATCAGTACACTATACACACCACACATCAGTACACTATACACACCACACATATACACACCACACATCAGTACACTATACACACCACACATCAGTACACTATACACACCACACCTATACACACCACACATCAGTACACTATACACACCACACATACACACACCACATCAGTACACTATACACACCACACATCAGTACACTATACACACCACACCTATACACACCACACATCAGTACACTATACACACCACACATACACACACCACATCAGTACACTGTACACACCACACATCAGTACACTATACACACCACACATCAGTACACTATACACACCACACCTATACACACCACACATCAGTACACTATACACACCACACATACACACACCACATCAGTACACTATACACACCACACATCAGTACACTATACACACCACACATCAGTACACTATACACACCACACCTATACACACCACACATCAGTACACTATACACACCACACATACACACCACACATCAGTACACTATACACACCACACATCAGTACACTATACACACCACACATCAGTACACTATAGACACCACACATCAGTACACTATACACACCACACATTACACACCACACATCAGTACACTATACACACCACACATCAGTACACTATACACACCACACATCAGTACACTATACACACCACACATCAGTACACTATACACACCACACATACACACACCACACATCAGTACACTATACATACCACACATACACACACCACACATACACACACCACACATCAGTACACTATACACACCACACATCAGTACACTGTACACACCACACATACACACACCACACATCAGTACACTATACACACCACACATACACACACCACACATACACACACCACACATCAGTACACACATCAGTACACTATACACACCACACATACACACACCACACATCAGTACACTATACACACCACACATCAGTACACTATAGACACCACACATCAGTACACTATACACACCACATCAATACACTATACACACCACACATACACACCACACATACACACCACACATCAGTACACTATACACACCACACATACACACACTACACATCAGTACACTATACACACCACACATCAGTACACTATACACACCACACATACACACACCACACATCAGTACACTATACACACCACACATCAGTACACTATACACACCACACATCAGTACACTATACACACCACACCTATACACACCACACATCAGTACACTATACACACCACACATACACACACCACATCAGTACACTATACACACCACACATCAGTACACTATACACACCACACATCAGTACACTATACACACCACACCTATACACACCACACATCAGTACACTATACACACCACACATACACACCACACATCAGTACACTATACACACCACACATCAGTACACTATACACACCACACATCAGTACACTATAGACACCACACATCAGTACACTATACACACCACACATATACACACCACACATCAGTACACTATACACACCACACATCAATACACTATACACACCACACATACACACACCACACATCAGTACACTATACACACCACACATCAGTACACTATACACACCACACATCAGTACACTATACACACCACACATCAGTACACTATACACACCACACATCAGTACACTATACACACCACACATCAGTACACTATACACACCACAGTACACTATACACACCACACATCAGTACACTATACACACCACACATCAGTACACTATACACACCACACATACACACACCACACATCAGTACACTATACACACCACACATCAGTACACTATACACACCACACATACACACCACACATCAGTACACTATACACACCACACATCAGTACACTATACACACCACACATCAGTACACTGTACACACCACACATAAGTACACTATACACACCACACATCAGTACACTATACACACCACACATACACACACTACACATCAGTACACTATACACACCACACATACACACACTACACATCAGTACACTGTACACACCACACATCAGTACACTATACACACCACACATACACACACCACACATCAGTACACTATACACACCACACATCAGTACACTGTACACACCACACATACGCACACCACACATCAGTACACTATACACACCACACATCAGTACACTATACACACCACATCAGTACACTATACACACCACACATCGGTACACTATACACACCACACATACACACACCACACATCAGTACACTATACACACCACACATCAGTACACTATACACACCACACATCAGTACACTATACACACCACACATCAGTACACTATACACACCACACATCAGTACACTATACACACCACACATACACACCACACATCAGTACACTATACACACCACACATCAGTACACTATACACACCACACATCAGAACACTAAACACACACTACACCATACATGTATTCACCACACATCAGTACACTACACACACCTCACATCAGTACACTATACACATCTGCCAGTGCAGTTTAACCACGTAGGGTGCAGCAATATGTTAGTGCACTCCCAGTTTTGGTGCTACATGTACATGTACGTGTATTAATGCCAGGTCACCTAGCTTGGAAACCCATGCATCAGAGTTTATCTCCACATTTTAAAATGTACCAGGTTTGAACTTATCACACCAATGTAGATGTATCCCACATTGAGAAGTTATAGCCTAGTCTTTTATGGCCCACCTACATATGAATTTGTTACTGATATTAGATAAGATAAGCTTGTGCATTAACCCTCCAGCACATGCACCAAACACACTGTCATTGGGATGTGCAAGACACCACACCTTCTATGGCATGGGGTGCACTAACCCTCCATCACATGCGCCAAACACAGTGTCATCGAGATGTGCAAGACACCACACCTTCTATGGCATGGGGTGCACCAACCCTCCAGCACATGCACCAAACACATTGTCATTGGGATGTGCAAGATACCATACCTCCTTTGGCATTCAACTACATGCATCTCACAATATGGTTCATGAACCATGGTCTCTTTTCTTGTGAGTATACAGTGCGGATGAGCTGCCGTACTATTCACCTGGATCACCACGCCACTTAAGTCATCCAAGATGTTCTTCACCACGTCACTGTACTCGGCAAACACGTTCAAGTCATTCAACACATCCATCTTCATGTTTTTCCTCACCATGCTCATCATCCATTCCTCATACTCACACTTGCATCATTCCTATTAGCCAGAGCCACTGCCTGTAATGGTGAGGCCACCAGTAGCTGCAATAGTCCAGTTTCCACCAAGGATTCAGCTCCAGTCACCATCACAGTCATGGTCCCAGGCAGCGTTACCATGGACAGCTGGACCTATGCCAGACACTTGGGCAGGACAAGGACCATTCTTTTACCATTAATATGCGTACTAGAACTCTTTCAAAACATTTACATGTTCATGTGCTTGTACCCATGTGATCACTTCTTTGTTATGATAATCAAGATTCGCTAAGGTGTAACTTCTTGTGTAAATGTAACGTTTGTCAGAATGTTACCTCAATAGATTGTGAGGACAAGCTGACAAACGAGTTCTTAAAAGAACTTTTGATTCAACACGATACACAGTTGCACTGTACATAGATTATCTGAGCAACAACCGACTTTTCTTCACGAGTGCACCAGAGCTACATGTACATGTATATCTGAGCAACAATCGACTTTTAACTTCACGGGTGCACCAGAGTTATCAAGCAACAACCGACTTTTCTTCACGAGTGCACCAGAGCTACATGTACATGTATATCTGAGCAACAATCGACTTTTAACTTCACGGGTGCACCAGAGTTATCAAGCAACAACCGACTTTTCTTCACGAGTGCACCAGAGCTACATGTACATGTATATCTGAGCAACAATCGACTTCTTCATGGATGCACCAAACATCTCTCTAGTAATCTGAGCAACAACTAACTTAAATTAGCAGAGGTGCATGCATCATGTTCTGTGTCTATTCAGGCAACTAAATTGCTAAGGTAACTCACAACCTGAGAGCTTCTCTAGCTTTAAGTGCTCTTAATGCTGGTAAGACCTCCATTGATGTCCGGGTTCTTTGGGTAATTGTAGGACTTGCCAGGTAAATGTAGCTTTGGGTGAAGGAAATTTACTTCAACAAGCCGGGCTTCCACATCCACCTTTGTCACATATCAAAGCCAAACAATCATCTTCCTATGCAACTGTTACATAGCCTTTCACGATGGCCTCACTTCTACAGATGAAATTGAAATGGTAATAATACCATGAAATGCTTCTCACAATATGGTTCATGAGCCATGGTCGCTCTTCTTGTGAGTATACAGTGCGGATGAGCTGCCGTACTTATTGCCACACACAGAACAGGAAAATGGCCTGTCAATTTCAGATTTTTTCCTACGCCTGCGCTTGCAGGGTGGACCCTGGCTTCCTTCGTCAACACTGGCATTGTCTGCCTTAGCGACATCACCGTGTTCATCACCTGGAACAGCAGGCTGCGTATGAGTGTTCTTTTTGTGCAGGTACAGGGCCTGGCTACTGCCATACTTATTGCCACATACAGTGCATTGGTAGGCAAGGATTAGTTCAGACCTGGGTCTGCGTTTCCTCCTGCCAGAAACACAGCTATTGCCTTTGTCTTGCATTTCACTGTGAGTCTCATCTGCAGACTCATTACCCTCAACTGTAGGTGGGTCAGGAATGGCATTAGAAGGACCTGGTTGGCCACTGTCTGGAACATTTCCAGGTGTTTCTGAAGAGTTGATAGCAGTGGCTGGAGTAGGCTTTGGACATACCCTGTCCCTCTTCTTGGGGTCACGAACGTATTCCCTCACCTTCTCGTACAGGTACAGTGACCGCGTCAGGGACAATCCATTGGGGCTAATAACAGGTGGCATCACTTGGCTCTGATAAGCCTCCTGTATGTCCTTTATGGCCACTCCAGCCCTCAGCATGCTCATCTCGGTGGGGTTTGTGTCCGATGGCAAGGTCTTCATTTTCATGACACCAGGGTGGCCTTGGTCAAACTCAAATGTGTGGTAGCGACCAAAGCCAACCAGAGGACCAAACCACTGGCCCAAGAAGGCATTCCAGTCATGGTACTGCCAGTCCTGGTACAGTTGTGGCACACAAGTGACGTTCTGGCCACACTGCCGGACACAGTCAGCTAGATCGTCCATGTCATCTACATGATCCTGTCTTCGGTAGTACTTCTTGAACAGGCCAAAGTAGGAATCAGGTCGAAACTTTGTGTGTCCAGGTAGCATGAAGTTCAGCTGGATGGCCTCATGTTGTCCAGTGATCACCCGCCAGGCCAGGTACCACATCATGGTGGTGTTCTTGTTCTGGCCCACACAGTTGTCGGCCTGAAGTGTTACACGCCTCTCTCCCAGTCCATGTAGGTGGAAGAATGCATGCACCAGGCTGACCACCACCACAGCACCCTTGCCGGCCTGCTCAGCCTCATCAATTAGGAAGAACACCTGGCGGCACAGCGGCTCACAACACACGCCAAACACCTGGACCTTGCGAGGTGTCCTGAAATAAAACGTGCCCCTTTGCTGTGAGCTATAGGGCAGTGACACCTGCTGGCAGTAGTCAAAAGAGTACTGCATCTGCATGTCCAGGTGCAGGGCTTGTGAAGTGAAGGGAGCCATCAGGGCCCTGGATCCCAAGTGACCCAGAATCTGGTCACGCTCCTTCTGTCTCTTCCCTTTCCATCCCTTCTCAGCCTCCTCAATATTGGCATTGTAGGCATCACGAAATGCCTTGGCCTTAATGAGATGTTGTTTGTATTTGTCATTTATTGTTTTGCGCTGCTCGTCGGAAAGGCTGTGCCTCAAAGTGACCAACATCTGATCACACTTGTCGCACAGATCGCTGCGTGCAGGTTGGATCTTGATGTTGGAGCAGTACCTGCGCCAGAGTGTAATAAATGACACGTACTTCACCACACGTGCAGCAGGAGGTGTTGGAGGAGCCGGAGGAACGTTGAGCAAGGTGTACTGCCGCTTCAGCCGAGTGGTCAATCTGTAAGGGCAAGGTTGCTGTGGTGCTGGTGTGGTCTTTGATAGGGACTCCATGGCTTTGCAATACTCGACGTACACAGACTTTAGTGTTTTGCCGCTCTCCAGAACGTAGTCTCTGATTGTCCCTTGCAATCGACCAGGGTCAGGGAGGGCATGTATGCCAGCATAGTTCTCTATAAATCTGACTACCATAGTCTTGTCCAAACGAGAGAGGGCATGGCGAGGAGCCCTGCCACAGTTCCCATGGGGATGGGGCTCAACATCAGAGTCAGAGCACACCTGCTGCTGCCAGCGCTTCAATGTACAGTAACTAATGCCAATGATGGCACAGAAAGCATCCTTGCAGACAGGACTGGACCAGTCAAGGCGATACTGGAATGTATTTCGAGAACCACATTTGTTCCGAATCACAGCTAGCATTCCATAAATAACAGCCTTTCTGGTTTTCTTGTCCAATCTGGATAGTGTGAGTGCTCGTCTTTTGGGCAAGTCACCGTACTTCAATAAGCAACTGTCTCTGCAGCACCCTCCTCTAGTAAGGTAGGCATTCAGCATGCGACGAGGACGACATCGCCCACGTGCTATTCTAGCTGGTACATCACCTGGGCCGTCGCTGTCATCTTCACCATCACCATCAGTGGCATCACCGTCGCTTCCGCTATCACAATCTCTGCCCTCATCATCACTTTCACCATCATTGTCATCTCCGTCGCTTTCACCATCATCGTTGATTCCATCTTCACAGACATCGCTATCAATGCCTTCAGAATCATCACTTCCATATTCACCATCGCCACCGTTCTCGATTTCCTCATCCTCGTCAAAAGTATCGTTCCATTCGAACTCGTCCGCTGAATGATAAACGACGAGCTCGTCGTTAGTCGTCGCCATATCGTTTATCTTTATCTACATGTACAAAGAGGATAACGAATAACAACTATAATAGGCATGACCTGAGAGATCCAATACTCACCGCCGTTTGTCGCGTATCCTGCTTTGTAGGTGTGGCTAAGTTAATAAACGGGAGAAGTTGAATATTCATGTACATGAGTGAATGGAAGCGGTTCACGCCCGTGCAACGGCGCGATTCGAGCGGGAAACCTGTACCTACTTTGAACGGCTGTATCTCCCCAACGGAATACATAAAAATTAACGAACAGAACAAATCGATAGGTAAAGGACCTCTCTACCTATAAACCGAATTTGAAGAGATTTCATTACTCCTACAGAAAGTTATGGCGGGTTAGAACCCGAAAGGGTATCGGACGTTGCAATACTGGTATGGAGCAAGTGAAAGATCCCAAAATGTATTTTAGCATAGAGAAATGGTATAGTTTAAAGTGTTGAAGATAGGATGTCAATAGCTCTTACCGTTGGGCAGTTATAGCTATTTAAACGTAAAGGTATTTTATAACATTTTATATATATATACGAAGGCTCATTTTGTCGTGAACTGTCCCATATATATATATATATATCATCATATTATATGGCTGCTGAGTTGTAATTACCATTGTATTAACGTAACTTTAATACCGCAGTAGAGCTATTTACAGCGGTTATTTTTAATTTTAATTTAATGGTCCACATTTTGTACAGATAAATAAGGGTACAGCTCTCTTCTATACATTTGCTTGGCAGTGCAGTGAACCAGAATCCTAGTTTACACAATATGGTATATGCTGAAGGATGCCTATCAAGTTTTCATAAATGTTTCCTCCTAAAATGGGTGTGAGGTACTAGAACATAGTAGGTGATTTTTTTAAGGTGCAAGTTCTCCGCCCTAACCAGTGACATGTAGTGTAAAGCATTCCGAGGTGCAGTTACTAAACCCCAATAATTTTGCTTTCGAGGTGGTTCCTCTTTGTAATTTAATTTACCTGCATTCATTTTGGTTGATCTTGTTTTATCATTACATGTACAATGACACATGATAAAGCACACCATTTGTAAATTATAATAACAAAACAGTACAAAATCCACCTTAATTCATTCCTATTGCTAGCTCTTGCTGCAGGAGAACTTTCAAATAGTGCCTGCAATCCATGCACCAATAGCCACATCCTAATTCAGATTCAGTTCACTAAATTTAGTATAGGTTGACAGCCTGGCAAAGGAGCAGAATTGCATGTCTCTAGCATAGCTTTTTGCAGTAAACCATCAGCTGAAGCAACAAAAGGAGATCAAAATCTTTAAGACTTGCTTCACTCCTAGCCACAAGGACCAACACCCCCAAGTCCAAGGTGGTCTCTAACTTGTATGGCCGCCTGAACTTAACACTAGTGCGGGCCAATGCCCGGTCTCTCCTCTTAAGATATATCATCCAGGAGGGTGATGCATGTAGTTCCTAAACATAACTTTGTAGTTAGTGTGTTTTATTTATTCATGTATCATAATCATGTATGATGTATATATTCTATTGTATTCTTGTAGACTAAGTACTGAAATGCATGCAGTATTATTAATCTTCATGTATATTTTTCCTCAGTCTTCTTAGATATGGCGTTAGAATGCAGTACAGCTTCTGGTGTACAGGGGCTATATGATATAGGTCATTGATGCCTATAGTTCAGTACTCCTGCTTGAAGTAGTGCTTAAGAGTACATGTACATGTATAGTGCTGCAGCTGCAGGTGTTTGATTCGGTTCGATATCGATAAGCCAGAACCTAGCTTGCTATATGGTTGAAGCCATAATGGCCACAACACTGCTTCGCAAATTAGCCGCAGTTACGGATACTAATTGCAAATTAATCAGTACAGTAGTGATCATCATGCAAACATTACATGAGATTGTATAATCAGTTATTGTGCACGCAAGCAAACATTTAAGACGTCACTACTGTAGTGCTACCAAACAAATCAGAGACATTGGCAGCCCGAGGCGGACAGGTCATTTAGCACGCGGAGCACGGTGCTGCTGTCCTCGGAAAAAATCAGAGCGACGGCGGCATAGCTGCTGACCGCGCATTTGGGGACCGGAAGGGAGGGCTGCGAGACGGACAGGTAGTACTGAACACGTGCGTGAGACGTCTGATACAATGATGTACTGTTTCCAGGATCTTCGCATATTCCGTCGCAGTAATTTGCTTCGTACGTATGTGGGTAGAGTACGGAGTTGCCAAAAACTGCACTTACATTAACCTGCACGGATGGATGAATTTAAACACACACACACACACACACACACACACACACACACACACACACACACACACACACACACACACACACACACACACACACACACACACACACACACACACACACACACACACACACACACACACACACACACACACACACACACACACACACACACACACACACACACACACACACAACACACACACACACACACACACACACACACACATGCACACACACACACACACACACACACACACACACACACACACACACACACACACACATCGCATGCATGCAGGTGTGCATATGGTGGTAAATATACCTCATATTTGTGGAGCCCGCATGCATCTGATGTGGCAAACGCAATAGTGGCAGCTCTGCGATCCACCGTCTGTTTGGCCTGGTGACGTCCGACCGAAATTGCATTGGCGCGTTCGCTTGAGGAACTTTTACGATACAGCACGAGGTGCGGCTGGTATGCTTTGCTCATAGGGGACAATATCTGTGACAAAGAAGCGTTGCAACTCATTGTAATTGCAATTGTCAAAACCTTCTCGTTGAATTGCAACCATTTCTGATTGCCGAGCTCAAGCCTAATCCAGCTCTCTCCGACCAAGTCCGAGATCGATAGCGTTAGGTTCCATGATAAGCTTTGAGACTTAATTTTCGAGTCGACCACCTGAAGCTGTAGCGTAACTCCATTCTTTGCGCATTCACTGTGACCTACAATGCCACTTTTTGAAAAAGAACCCGTGTGGACCAAAAGTTGCGCGTATTGTATTTTTGCCTCCTCTGTCGCAGTGGTGATGTTGAAACGAATGTGAACCTCGTCCCCAGAAAGATTTGTCGCTTTATCTTCAACTGCATGGAAAAGCGCATGCGTATTTTTATAAACGTTACGATACAGCTGCATGCGGCACTTACTGTGACCGACGATGGTTCGCACCTCGTCCGCCTCTACGCCGCAGCACCGTAGTACAGAGTAACCGTCGCCCAGGCATTTCTGCATATTCAATAGGAAGGGATGGATGGAAGTGTCCTTGTCCTGGCCGGCTCCAGTCTCCTTCTGCACCTCTCGAGCCTCAATGTGTCTTGCCTTTGTGCCACCCGCAGCGAGCAGCAGCAGTAGGATCGCTGTCAGTAGCTTGTACATCTCTTATGCATATAAATACATGGATTGTAGTTCCGTTGTGGGCATGCTTTTTATATACCGTGCGCGCAGCCAGGGAGGCTGGGGAGGAAGTGTATACTCGATATACACTACATATATTATACACTGCATATGACACGACAGCTATTATTTGTGGTGATACCAGACAAAACAGCATCACGTGATCTATGTCGTTGGCATCAAGGTGGCATGCAACCTTAGCCCACGACATTCCCAGTTTGTTTACACCAGTTATATCTTATACCGGAAGGTACATAATTGAGGAGGATTGAGCTATTGAGATAGTTACGTGTGGATGGATATTAATTTATTGCTGCCCACCTAACTTGCATGCCAAGACGTTTCATGCAAATACCATGGTACATGCATGTAAATACGCAACATAATGCATTTTTGCATGTGTGCATGGCCAATAACAAAACAAAAATAAACAAATGACCGGTTTCCAAATAACTGAATTGTGCCTGGGTATTTTACACTTTCCAGACGAGGGATAACACATTTATTGGTACCCGGATTTAAAGTGCTCCACGGGGCGGCGTCACGTGAAAATTGGTCAGCCAAAACATCTCACCACAGAGGCAGTCGGGCTGCAGCTAAGCCTATCAAGATATAGGCGCGGTCGCACCTGCAGTTACCAGATAGCTCTTATACATGCATAGCTGCGAAGGGAGTGGACAATAACCATACAAGTAACAAGGGCTTGCGTTAACCAATTACTATATATATAGAAGCTGCATGCATGCATGGGAAAGCGGGAACATCGAACGTAACTGCTGTGTGTACATGCATGCACTGAAAACAAGTTTAAAAATATACACACATATATATAATTATATAATATTTATGCTTTATGCATGGTAAAACTCTGATTTGAATGCGTCTTTCGTGCATGAAGGGTATGTTATTTGCATGGTTTAATTTGTTTTGGACGATATATAGAAGAATAGAGGGTTGCGTGGCGTTATCTTAATTGACAGAGTGTCTATAATATATATAATGTATATTAAATGGTAGCCAGGCATCTTAATTAACAGACAAACGACAATGCATGCACGGGTTACCATGATCACCCTCTAATACACTAAACAATGCGGGTGTATCTGTATATAAGAATATTGAGTTCATGTACCTCTTCAGTACAATTTGTATGCTGACTCAAACATCCGCATGCAATGTTGATCCACTGTAAGTTATGGATATATATATATATATGGGACAGTTTCCGCGAAAATGTCCGAGTTTTATAACATTATAATCTTATAAAAATACTTCTTGTTTGAATCGCTATATCTTCCGAACGCTAAACGCTATCAACTTCCTATTTTCGAAAGTTCATATTACACCATTTTTCTATGATAAATTACATTTTGGAGTCTTGCACTTGCTCCATGCCAGTATTGCAACGTTCGATACCCGACCAGGTTCAAACCCGCCATAACTTTAGGTAGGAGTAATCAAATCGCTTCAAATTCGGTTTGTAGGTATAGAGGTCCTATACTTATCGATTTGTTCTGTTCGTTAATTTTTATGCCATCCGTTACGGAGATACAGTTGAACAAACTACGTCCACTTTATCCCGCTCGATTCCTGCCAATGATTTTGGCAAATCGCGTCCCGCTCAATGTATGGGGAGGCGGTTGTTATATCATAGGCGCGAAACGAGCGGGAAAAAGTGCACGTAGTTTGTTCAACTGTATCTCCGTAACGGATGGCATAAAAATTAGCGAACAGTACAAATCGATAGGTATAGGACCTCTGTACCTACAAACCAAATTTGAAGCGATTTGATTACTCCTACCCAAAGTTATGACGGGTTTGAACCCGGTCGGGTATCGAACGTTGCAATACTGGCATGGAGCAAGTGCAAGACTCCAAAATGTAATTTATCATAGCGAAATGGTGTAGTATGAACTTTTGAAAATAGAAATTCGATACCGTTTAGCGTTCGGAAGATATAGCGACTCAAACAAGAAGCATTTTTATAAGATTATAATGTTATAAAACTCGGACATTTTCGCGGAAACTGTCCCAATTATAATTATAATTATATATATATATATGGAACGTTCTATGAGATTTTGATGCTTGTGAATTTTATATATATAGCATCCAATTCAAAGCGCTATATCTTCAAAAGGGTTTGCACTATTGACTTCCTATTTTCAGCACTTCATACTACACCATTTCTCTATGCTAAAATATATTTTGGGGTCTTGCACTTACTCCGTGCCAGGATTGCAACGTCCGATACCACACCGGGTTCAAACCCGACATAACTTTAGGTAGGAGTAATCAAATCGCTTCAAATTCGGTTTGTAGGTAGAGAGGTCCTATACCTATTGATTTGTTCTGTTCGTTAATTTTCATACAAACCGTTACGGAGAAACAGCTGTGCAAAGTAGGTACACGTTTCCCGCTCGAATCGCGCCTTTATATGTACACGGAACAGTTTCCATTCTCCGGAGTGCATGAATATTCAACTATTCCTATAGGCCGTGATAACCACACCTATTAGGTCACCAAACAAACGGGCGGCTGAATTGTAGTGCTTGTAACGGTTGTTTTTCGGTGTAGATAAACGATATGGTGACGTATAACACGAGTGAAGGCGAGCTCGTCGAGTCACTGAATCAGTCGGCGGATGAGTTCGAACTGTACGAATACGACGATCGATATTCAAGCTCGATACATTGGACGAGGATGGAGAGATTGAGAAAAGTAGCGATGGCGGTCGTACCACTGACGTTGGTGGTTGTATTAGTGATAGGGAGTGAGCAGCCCCTGAATTACCAAAAGAGCCACCAGCCCCACCCCCACATAGCCAGGGGCTAATGGGGCTAGGCCCTTCACTACAAGTTCGCTCAGCAGCCCTGGGGCCAAAGAGGCCATCCCCACACAGCAGAACCACAAGCCCCCTCACTGCAAGTGCACACTATATACCTTTGGAATCATTATGCCTCATGCTGCAATTTAAATTAATGGCCTCAAATTCCAAATAGTGGAGCCATCAAGTGGAATTAACAGGCCTCATAATTCCAGCAAGGGAGCCACCAGCTAACCTGGCCAATGGAGCTAACATCCACAATGCCAGTGGAGACACCAGCCCTCTCGCAGATAGATCATCAGACACCCACACTGCCAGCAGGGATGTGGCCCCCACAATAATGCCAGTGGAGATGCCAGCCCTCAGGCTGCAAATGGAATCAGCATCCCCAACAATTTCAGGGGAGCAATGAACTACATGTACCAACAACACGTGATGACCTCACTACCAGATCAATCATTAACCCTCACTCTGCAAGTGGTCTTAACAGGCTCCACACATTGGGACCAACCCCCCCCCCCCCCCCCCCCCCACTATCTTTCTTTCAATGCAAGTTGAGTCAGCTGGGATCCCCACACAGTAGAACCGCCAGCCCCCTCACCCCAAGCTCATGAACAATACCAGTGGAACCTGTAAAGTCTACACTGCAACTGAACTTAATAAATAAAGCCTCACACTGCAGCCAGCAGCCCATGGAACCATTCTTACAGAACACCCTCAGCTACCCAGGGCCAATGGGGTAGCCTCCACAAAGTCAGTGAAGATGCCACCCCAAGTTGAGTCAGCAGCCCCCACACAAACAAGGGCCAATAGGGCCAGCCCCACACAGTACAACCACCAGCCCCTCTCTGCTCACTTCAAATAGAGCCACTAGACCCTCTACCAGTACACACTGCAAGTCCAGACGGCAGGCCACATGAGTGGAGCCCTTTCACCGATGGAGCCCAGCAAGGAAGTACCAGCTGCCACACAACCAGTGGTTAATCGAGCCCCCAGAATAATGCCAGTGGAGAAACCAGCCCTCGCACTGCAAGTGGATTCAGCAACCCCAAAAATTTCAGGGGTACATGTAAATGTACTTGAGGGGGAAAAGAAAATCACACATGCCCTCTTCAAACACTACAACAGAACAAGTGGAACTTTAAGCCCTCATAGTTAATACGTAGCAGTCCCCACAGCCCCACCCCCGCTACTACCTGTCCTACATGTACAATGAAAGAGGGGCCAATCAGCCAATGGGACAGTACAACCACCAACCCTCTTCATTAGTCAGGGAACATGTACCAAGAACACATGCCGTCACTACAAGTTGAACCTCAATGCAAGTGGACTTAACAGGCCCACCACACACTGGTGCCAGCCCTCCCCCCCCCCCCCCTCAGCCCCCCTCTGCTCACTACGTGTCCTTCACTGCAAGTTGCATCAGCTGTCCATGAGCCAATGGGGGCCATAGAACTACCACTCCGCCTCACTGCAATCACACACTACCTTTGGAACCAACCATTAACCCCCATACTGCAAGTGAACTCAATACTGCAAAACCTGACCCCCACACTGCCAGCAAGGGAGCACCAGCTGTCACACAACCAGAGTGTCAATGTGGCCCCCACTTAATGCCAGTGGAGAAGGCAGCCCTCACACTGGAAATGGAGTCAGTAGCCCCAACAATTTCAGGGGACATGTGCATGTACGCACATGTACCAATGGAATAACACATGTCCCACCAATGGAACCATGCAGTGGAACTTTTAGCCCTCACAATAAGTGGACTTATTACTTAGCAGCCCCCACAACCTGTCTTTCACTGAAAGAGGGGGCTAATGGGACCATCACCACACAGTACAACTACCAGCCTTCCTCATTGCAAGCCAATGGAACCTCTGCTCAAACATTGGAGCTACCAGTCTTTCCACAAATAGAGCTATCATACCCCCACACTGCTAGCAGAAATGTGGCCCGCACAATAATGCCAATGGAGATGCCAGCCCTCAGGCTGCAAATGGAATCAGCATCCCCAACAATTTCAGGGGAGCAATGAACTACATGTACCAACAACACGTGATGACCTCACTACCAGATCAATCATTAACCCTCACTCCGCAAGTGGTCTTAACAGGCTCCACACATTGGGACCAACCCCCCCCCCCCCCCACCCCACAATCTTCACTATCTTTCTTTCAATACAAGTTGAGTCAACTGGGATCCCCCACACAGTAGAACCACCAGCCCCCTCACCGCAAGCTCATGAACAATACCAGTGGAACCTGTAAAGTCTACACTGCAACTGAACTTCATAAATAAAGCCTCACACTGCAGCCAACAGCCCATGGAACCATTCTTACAGAACACCCTCAGCTACCCAGGGCCAATGGGGTAGCCTCCACAAAGTCAGTGAAGATGCCACCCCAAGTTGAGTCAGCAGCTCCCACACAAATAAGGGCCAATAGGGCCAGCCCCACACAGTACAATCACCAGCCCCTCTCTGCTCACTTCAAATAGAGCCACTACACCCTCTAACAGTACACACACTGCAAGTCCAGACAGCAAGCCACACCAGTTGAGTCCTCTCACCGATGGAGCCCAGCAAGGAAGTACCAGCTGCCACACAACCAGTGGTTAATCGAGCCCCCAGAATAATGCCAGTGGAGAAACCAGCCCTCGCACTGCAAGTGGATTCAGCAACCCCAAAAATTTCAGGGGTACATGTAAATGTACTTGAGGGGGAAAAGAAAACTACACATGCCCTCTTCAAACACTACAACAGAACAAGTGGAACTTTAAGCCCTCATAGTTAATATGTAGCAGTCCCCACAGCCCTCCCCCCTACTAACAATGAAAGAGGGGCCAATCAGCCAATGGGACAGTACAACCACCAACCCACTTCATTGGTCAGGGGACATATACCATGAACACATGCCGTCACTACCAGTTGAGCCTCAATGCAAGTGGACTTAACAGACCCACCACACACTGGTGCCAGCCCTCGCCCCTCCTCCCCCTCTGCTCACTACGTGTCCTTCACTGCAAGTTGCATCAGCTGTCCATGAGCCAATGGGGGCCATAGAACTACCACTCCGCCTCACTGTAATCACACACTACCTTTGGAACCAACCATTAACCCCCATACTGCAAGTGAACTCAATACTGCAAAACCTGACCCCCACACTGCCAGCAAGGGAGCACCAGCTGTCATACAACCAGAGTGTCAATGTGGCCCCCACTTAATGCCAGTGGAGAAGGCAGCCCTCACACTGTAAATGGAGTCAGTAGCCCCATGCAACAATTTCAGTGGACATGTGCATGTACCAATGGAATCACACATGCCTCCTTCAAACACTACCAGTGGAATGTTTAGCCCTCACAGCAAGTGGACTTATTCCTTAGCAGCCTCCACAGCGCCCACCCCCCCCCCCCCCCCCACTACCTGTCCTTTACTGAAAGAGGGGGTTAATGGGACCATCCCCACACAGTACAACTACCAGCCTTCCTCATTGCAAGCCAATGGAACCTCTGCTCAAACATTGGAGCTACCAGCCTTCTCACAAATAGAGTTATCATACCCCCACACCCCCACAATAATGCCAGTGGAGATGCCAGCCATCACACAGCAAATGGAGTTGGCATCCCCACCAATTTTAGGGGAGCCACTAACTACATGTATCGATAACACATGCCCTCACTACCAGATGAGCCATTAATCCTCACTCCACAAGTGGACCTAGCAGGTACCACGCACTGAGGCCAGCCCACGCCCCCGCTACCTTTCTATTGCTGCATATAAGTTGAGTCAGCATTTGAGGGGCCACCACCAGCCCCCTCACCTCAAGCTCGTGAACAATACCAGTGGAACCTGTAAAGTGTTCCCTACAACTGAACTTAATAGCCTCACATGTCCATGCCCATGCACAACATAGCCGATGGGGTAGCCTCCACAAAGCCAATGCCCAAGTTGAGTCAGCAGCCTCCACACAAACAGGAGCCTGTAGGGCCAGCTCCGCACAGTACAACCACCAGCCCCTCTCTGCTCACTTCAAATGGAGCCACTAGGCACACTGCAAGTCCAGTCAGCCATCAGCTGCCACATAACCAAGCATCACCCCACAATAATGCCAGCCCTCTGAACTACATGTACCAATGGACCCACACATTCCCTGCTCCTAACACAACACATGGAACCAGGAACCATTAGCCCTCACTGCAATTGGACTTATATTAGCACTGGGGCCAGCTCCTGTCCTTTACAATCAACGGTCCAGAGCCCCCCCCCCCCCCCCCCCCCCCCCCCCCCAAACTGCATATGGACTTGGCACCCCGACAGTTTTAGGCAAGCCATCATCTACCAGTGGAGCTACTAGCCCCCACACTATGTGTAAATTACCAGTCCCTATTGGAGCCACTGTATACCTGTTTTCTGTGCACACAATTTTATCTGAGGTGAAGTGAAGCCTTGTTATTGGTGGGTGAATATCATTACCTGCCCTATCAGTACTAATTTAGGGTGGTAGTTGGTTTATATAGGCAAGCAAGGCATACAAGAAGGTTTGAGTTGTACATCTAAAATGTACATGTACCCTCTTGCTGGAAACTAGTGCTTTATGTACATGGAGCAATAAGTACCATTTTAAATGTCATAAAAGTAACATGTGGAATATACAACTGCATGTAAATTGCACACTTAGGCACAGTCCATAAAGGCAACAATATTATGCATCACACCTTCCCAAGTGAAGTTAGCAGACCCCACACTGTCAGCAAAGTCACCAGCCTCCTCACTACCAGTGTAACCCACACATGAAGGGGAACCATTTGTAGAGTATGGGCATTATTATGCACTATGAAAAAGGTATTGTTATACACTACTGTATAACAGTGTGTATATAGACGTTATTGCGTATACGTGTGTATAACAGCCCTTTTTACACGGTGATGGGGGCTCCATTGACGGCTGGCAGTGAACGGTTGGATAACACCACATGTGGAAGGGCTGGTGGCTCCACTGGTTGTGCAGCGCTTTTGACTGGACTTGCAGTGTGAGGTTACTAAGTTCAATTGCAGCTTGGGAGTTAATGGTTCCATTGACTTGCAATGAGGAAGGCTGGTAGTTGTACTGTGTGGTGATGGTCCCATTAGCCCCCTCTTTCAGTGAAGGACAGGTAGTGGGGGGGTGAGGGTGGGCGCTGTGGAGGCTGCTAAGAAATAAGTCCACTTGCTGTGAGGGCTAAACGTTCCACTGGTTCCATTGGTAGTGTTTGAAGGGGGCATGTGTGATTCCATTGGTACATGTGTATACGTGCAAATGTCGCCTGAAATTGCTGCATGGGGCTACTGACTCAATTTACAGTGTGAGGGCTGCCTTCTCCACTGGCATTAAGTTGGGGCCACATTGACACTCTGGTTGTGTGACAGCTGGTGCTCCCTTGCTGGCAGTGTGGGGGTCAGGTTTTGCAGTATTGAGTTCACTTGCAGTATGGGGGTTAATGGTTGGTTCCAAAGGTAGTGTGTGATTGCAGTGAGGCGGAGTGGTAGTTCTATGGCCCCCATTGGCTCATGGACAGCTGATGCAACTTGCAGTGAAGGACACGTAGTGAGCAGAGGGGGAGGAGGGGCGAGGGCTGGCACCAGTGTGTGGTGGGCCTGTTAAGTCCACTTGCATTGAGGTTCAACTTGTAGTGACAGCATGTGTTCTTGGTACATGTTCCCTGACTAATGAAGAGGGTTGGTGGTTGTACTGTCCCATTGGCTGATTGGCCCCTCTTTCATTGTACATGTAGGACAGGTAGTAGCAGGGGGGGGGGGGGGGGGGGGCTGTGGGACTGCTAAGTATTAACTATGAGGGCTTAAAGTTCCACTTGTTCTGTTGTAGTGTTTGAAGAGGAGGGCATGTGTGGTTTTCTTTTCCCCCTCAAGTACATTTACATGTACCCCTGAAATTTTTGGGGTTGCTGAATCCACTTGCAGTGCGAGGGCTGGTTTCTCCACTGGCATTATTCTGGGGGCTCGATTAACCACTGGTTGTGTGGCAGCTGGTACTTCCTTGCTGGGCTCCATCGGTGAGAGGGCTCCACTCATGTGGCCTGCCGTCTGGACTTGCAGTGTGTACTGGTAGAGGGTCTAGTGGCTCTATTTGAAGTGAGCAGAGAGGGGCTGGTGATTGTACTGTGTGGGGCTGGCCCTATTGGCCCTTGTTTGTGTGGGGGCTGCTGACTCAACTTGGGGTGGCATCTTCACTGACTTTGTGGAGGCTACCCCATTGGCCCTGGGTATAGCTGAGGGTGTTCTGTAAGAATGGTTCCATGGGCTGCTGGCTGCAGTGTGAGGCTTTATTTATGAAGTTCAGTTGCAGTGTAGACTTTACAGGTTCCACTGGTATTGTTCATGAGCTTGCGGTGAGGGGGCTGGTGGTTCTACTGTGTGGGGATCCCAGTTGACTCAACTTGTATTGAAAGAAAGATAGTGAAGATAGTGGGGTGGGGGGGGGGGGGGGGGGGTTGGTCCCAATGTGTGGAGCCTGTTAAGACCACTTGCAGAGTGAGGGTTAATGATTGATCTGGTAGTGAGGTCATCACGTGTTGTTGGTACATGTAGTTCATTGCTCCCCTGAAATTGTTGGGGATGCTGATTCCATTTGCAGCCTGAGGGCTGGCATCTCCATTGGCATTATTGTGCGGGCCACATTTCTGCTAGCAGTGTGGGGGTATGATAGCTCTATTTGTGAGAAGACTGGTAGCTCCAATGTTTGAGCAGAGGTTCCATTGGCTTGCAATGAGGAAGGCTGGTAGTTGTACTGTGTGGTGATGGTCCCATTAGCCCCCTCTTTCAGTGAAAGACAGGTTGTGGGGGCTGCTAACTAAAGTAATAAATCCACTTATTGTGAGGGCTAAAAGTTCCACTGCATGGTTCCATTGGTGGGACATGTGTTATTCCATTGGTACATGTGCGTACATGCACATGTCCCCTGAAATTGTTGGGGCTACTGACTCCATTTCCAGTGTGAGGGCTGCCTTCTCCACTGGCATTAAGTGGGGGCCACATTGACACTCTGGTTGTGTGACAGCTGGTGCTCCCTTGCTGGCAGTGTGGGGGTCAGGTTTTGCAGTATTGAGTTCACTTGCAGTATGGGGGTTAATGGTTGGTTCCAAAGGTAGTGTGTGATTGCAGTGAGGCGGAGTGGTAGTTCTATGGCCCCCATTGGCTCATGGACAGCTGATGCAACTTGCAGTGAAGGACAAGTAGTGAGCAGAGGGGGGCTGAGGGGGGGGGGGGGGGAGGGCTGGCACCAGTGTGTGGTGGGCCTGTTAAGTCCACTTGTATTGAGGTTCAACTTGTAGTGACGGCATGTGTTCTTGGTACATGTTCCCTGACTAATGAAGAGGGTTGGAGGTTGTACTGTCCCATTGGCTGATTGGCCCCTCTTTCATTGTACATGTAGGACAGGTAGTAGCGGGGGTGGGGGGGGCTGTGGGACTGCTAAGTATTAACTATGAGGGCTTAAAGTTCCACTTGTTCTGTTGTAGTGTTTGAAGAAGGCATGTGTGGTTTTCTTTTCCCCCTCAAGTACATTTACATGTACCCCTGAAATTTTTGGGGTTGCTGAATCCACTTGCAGTGCGAGGGCTGGTTTCTCCACTGGCATTATTCTGGGGGCTCGATTAACCACTGGTTGTGTGGCAGCTGGTACTTCCTTGCTGGGCTCCATTGGTGAGAGGGCTCCACTCATGTGGCCTGCCGTCTGGACTTGCAGTGTGTACTGGTAGAGGGTCTAGTGGCTCTATTTGAAGTGAGCAGAGAGGGGCTGGTGGTTGTACTGTGTGGGGCTGGCCCTATTGGCCCTTGTTTGTGTGGGGGCTGCTGACTCAACTTGGGGTGGCATCTTCACTGACTTTGTGGAGGCTACCCCATTGGCCCTGGGTAGCTGAGGGTGTTCTGTAAGAATGGTTCCATGGGCTGCTGGCTGCAGTGTGAGGCTTTATTTATTAAGTTCAGTTGCAGTGTAGACTTTACAGGTTCCACTGGTATTGTTCATGAGCTTGGGGTGAGGGGGCTGGTGGTTCTACTGTGTGGGGATCCCAGCTGACTCAACTTGCATTGAAAGAAAGGTAGTTGGGGGGGGGGGGGAGGGGGGGGGGGGGTTTGGTCCCAGAGTGTGGAGCCTGTTAAGACCACTTGCAGAGTGAGGGTTAATGATTGATCTGGTAGTGAGGTCATCACGTGTTGTTGGTACCTGTAGTTCATAGCTCCCCTGAAATTGTTTGGGATGCTGATTCCATTTGCAGCCTGAGGGCTGGCATCTCCACTGGCATTATTGTGGGGGCCACATCCCTGCTGGCAGTGTGGGTGTCTGATGATCTATCTGCGAGAGGGCTGGTGTCTCCACTGGCATTGTGGATGTTAGCTCCATTGGCCAGGTTAGCTGGTGGCTCCCTTGCTGGAATTATGGGGCCTGTTAATTCCACTTGATGGCTCCACTATTTGGAATGTGAGGCCATTAATTTAAATTGCAGCATGAGGCATAATGGTTCCAAAGGTATATAGTGTGCACTTGCAGTGAGGGGGCTTGTGGTTCTGCTGTGTGGGGATGGCCTCTTTGGCCCCAGGGCTGCTGAGCGAACTTGTAGTGAAGGGCCTAGCCCCATTAGCCCCTGGCTATGTGGGGGTGGGGCTGGTGGCTCTTTTGGTAATTCAGGGGCTGCTCACTCCCTATCACTAATACAACCACCAACGTCAGTGGTACGACCGCCATCGCTACTTTTCTCAATCTCTCCATCCTCGTCCAATGTATCGAGCTTGAATATCGATCGTCGTATTCGTACAGTTCGAACTCATCCGCCGACTGATTCAGTGACTCGACGAGCTCGCCTTCACTCGTGTTATACGTCACCATATCGTTTATCTACACCGAAAAACAACCGTTACAAACACTACAATTCAGCCGCCCGTTTGTTTGGTGACCTAATAGGTGTGGTTATCACGGCCTATAGGAATAGTTGAATATTCATGCACTCCGGAGAATGGAAACTGTTCCGTGTACATATAAAGGCGCGATTCGAGCGGGAAACGTGTACCTACTTTGCACAGCTGTTTCTCCGTAACGGTTTGTATGAAAATTAACGAACAGAACAAATCAATAGGTATAGGACCTCTCTACCTACAAACCGAATTTGAAGCGATTTGATTACTCCTACCTAAAGTTATGTCGGGTTTGAACCCGGTGTGGTATCGGACGTTGCAATCCTGGCACGGAGTAAGTGCAAGACCCCAAAATATATTTTAGCATAGAGAAATGGTGTAGTATGAAGTGCTGAAAATAGGAAGTCAATAGTGCAAACCCTTTTGAAGATATAGCGCTTTGAAATGGATGCTATATATATAAAATTCACAAGCATCAAAATCTCATAGAACGTTCCAATTATAATTATATATATATATTATATATATATACAATAGTTTTGTTTTACCATCTGAAACAGTGTCCATACTTAGTAAGCATGTGTAATTGACTATTTTTTTAAACGCATGTTATGCGCATGGAAGTTACAAGTTACAAGTGATTTAAAACTGTGTTGACCGCATTCTGGGATACAGTACAGGATGTTATAAATCACTTGTGAAATCAATAATTCATTCATTCCACGCGCGTTTTATTTTTTTCCCCCTGTGAAAATATAATCGGACTCAGGCTAAATTAATGGGCATGTACAGAGGCAAATTGACTTGCATGTGCTACATGCATGATGTAAATTATAATATAGATCACATATACTTACTGCAAAGGGTGCATGCATGCTCGACTTGGTTTAGTTGCGTCAGTGAATAAAAATAGGAAACATGCAGCATGCAGGCTATACTAACAAGTGGTCAGGATATCTGCATGCATGCATGCATTGCCTAGTCATGCAAACAACAACATGCATGCATGTTTAGGGAAGTCATTCACCCCTTCATGCAAGGACTCTTTCTTTATATATAGCTCGTTGATTCAAGCGGCAAATCTGCATGACTCTACATGCATCCAATGTGAGAAACCTCTCAGCTATAGCTGTATGGTATATCAACCGCATAGCGGACGTATAACCTTTCATTGTCCAATAGTATAAGAATCCTCTAGCTGTTTCCTTATATTGGAGGTCGAGCGATCCAATATAATTGCTAATTATTCTGGATTTTGCGACCTCCTAATTCCAGGCAATGCCATGCAACTATATAGGTTTCGGCATTCTTATACATGCGTTAGATAATGCATGAACAACAGTGTTCAAGTTGTGTTCGTATATTCGACTATACTATATAGGTATAGTGTTATATACCTATACAACTCATAATTGATATAAAATCAAAAAATGAACGTACTATCAGATATAGAAGATCGAAAACATTTGGCGTATCTAGATTTACCATTGCTCACAGCATTTATCCGGCCACCTCAAAGGGCGGGGTTTTGACTGCCGCTTTTTGGCTGTTGCTGATGATCACTGACATCGATTCTAATGCGTAAAGCCACTTGCTAGATAACTTTCCAATCTACTGGCTGTCTAGCCTTCCATGTTACATATAGTCGCTATATGGTAATCACCATTTTCTTTCAGTGGTACTTTAACTTTCCAAGTTTTAATGCACTTCGTGGTAGTAGTATAACATGTGTGGAAATGGCATCTTTTTCAAAAGATATACGTTTAATTTTCGTGTGATCTTCAATAAAAGGGAACAATTTCGGAAAATCGGCGTGTCTACGTTGTATAGGCAGCAGGGAAATTAATAATACATGTAGTATTAGTACGTATATACCCCAATACATCATTTAAAAATACTGCATGCATGCATGATTATACATATATACGCATACATGTGTTGTTGATAATACCATGCAGAGTCGGCGGAAGGTCGTGCAAAAGGACGTGTCCCAACCAACGATTTCGAGTTAGATATGGGCGTATATACCGTATTTATTTAGCATACCTTTACAATACCACCACAGACGTGCGTAATTAAGCTCGCGGAAGAACAGTTTGTGATTATATTTTCCATGGTGGTTTGGGCCTCCGATCTCTTTTCCTCCATTGCTCTGCTGCATACATCAGTTCTTAGGCTTGCAATTAACACCATCCGAATCTCAGTTTGCCATCAAATGGTGGCTGGGTATTCAGTTGTGTGAGCCGGGCTCTGTGTGTGCCCTTTAATTGCCCCACCAAAACCCTTGAGGCTCACCATGCCTTATCTTGCAAGAGGGGTAGCGACACGTCATAACCACCTTCGTGACACTTTGCGTCAAGAAAGCCTTGTACAACCCAAAGTTGGAAGCTGGTAGTCGCCTTGGTTATGACCAGACCTGCAGACATCCTAGCCAACAATTGGAATATTAATGGAAAACCCTCTACGTTCAATCTCACTGTATCGTCTCCGCTAAAGCCTGATATTGTTATACGTACTGCATGAAGCGGAACATATACAGCAGGTTCTGCAGAATTTGCCACAGAACAGCGCAAGCGACAAGAAAATTCGGGTATTTGCGAAGAACTTGGCTGGAGCTGCATACCCCTTGTAGTCGAATCCTTCGGGGCCTATTGTCAACTTGCCTCAAACACCTTCTCTAAACTAGCACCCCGCCTTTCAGTCCAGGCTAACTCCACCATATCCACCACTCTTGACAGCATTTACAGCAGACTGAACTTATCCCTTGTCCGCTCAAATGCTAGAGCATTTCTTGCAAGGGCAGACCCCCGTGCCAAAGTCTCAGCTCTATTTAGTCTGTTGACTCATACACCATATCCTACAGTTTATTATATGTATGTGTAGACATTATTATATTTATAATATATTGCGACATTTACACATACACGATTATTAAAATAAATTAAATAAATATACTACACAATTTTACTACATCACATGTGGGATTAAATGTTCTCAAATTCCAGTATATGAATAATTTTTATTCTTTGGCAAAGCCTTAGAGTTTACACAGGCAATTGCAAATGCTGTACATTAAATCATCAGTTCATTGATGTGCACACAAGACCTGCCAGGCAATGTCCTTTCTCAAAGGGGGGGGGGGGGGTTTCAACAATGTAGTTTATACGTATCGCTTCTGGAGATCAAGGTACATCTTTTCTCCTGCATCCAGTGGAGCACCGAGTAGTCGTGCTTGTGGGTGGATTGGGAGGGCTTCATTTGGAACCCTCAGTACTGTATTTTCGTCCTGGCAAAGTGCTAAATAAATGTCTCGGAAGGATGGACGAAGACGTGTTTCTGGATTCCTGTTGAGATTATATACATGTATGTAAGAGATGGGAAAGCAGTTTCTACTCCAACTGGCATAACTTACATTATGTAACTTTTTTAATATGAGTGCAGTTGTTGTACATGCAGTCATAGATATCATAGTTAATATCTAATAGATATTATAGTTAAAATATCTATGATATAGTACACTTTTAGGTTAATAGCTCACCAGCACTGGATCATCATATCATAGATCAGCAAAGGACAACCAGGGGGTGGGGGCAGTCTCCAACCTGCATCAACCTTTTCGATAACCTTCAGAAGTCATATCATACTGAGACATTTTAAAATTTGTGGATGTGTGCAATATACCTCAGCATTGCTTATTCTTTCAAACGGTTTACATCCAATGCTCCATATCTCATACAGCAGACACCCATAGCTCCACACATCACTGGCAGTGGAGTACTTCATAAAATGAACAGCTTCTGGTGCAGTCCACTTCAAAGGGACCATACCTCCATTTGAGACATAGTAAGTCTCATCAGCAAGATCACGTGACAGACCAAAGTCAGCAATCTATTTACAACTCGAATTATTATATGTTCAGACACTCATAGCAACAGCTTACTTTACATATAAACCTCTTTGTCACTAATATGTTTCGTGCAGCTAGGTCACGGTGAACGAACAACTTGGCAGAGAGATATTGCATTCCAAGGGCTACTTGTTTAGAGTAAGCCAATAGAATGTTAGGGGTATCTGGTTGTACGATCTGCCCTGGACTGTACATGCAAGCTCAATTGTAATTCATGCAGTTGTATTTTTCTAAGGCACTTACTCTGGCTTCATTGTGCATATGTGGGATCGTAGGTCCTTATTGTGAGCCAATTCCAGCACCAGCATTACCTGGAGGTTGAGATTAACAATTAAGTGTATGTTATTGTCTAAATCCGAGTGTTAATAACTTCATACAGGCTCTCCATCAGTGACAATGCCGTAAAGCTGGATAATGTTGGGATGTTTGAACTGTGCCATGATGGCTGCTTCCTGCAGAAACTTGATCTTGGCATCGGGATGCGTTGATGACAGGTTCAATGTCTTGATGGCTACCTCGCATTGTCCCTTAGGGCTGTTCCACACTCCAATGTGGACGCCACCAAACTGGCCACTCCCCAGTAGGGCAGTAGTTCTGTCATTAAAAAACATCTTTCAATCAGTTATTGGTATAACATTATAGATGCATGCAAAATGTAAAGTAATAGGAACTTACTGGATATCATGTCGTGATATTCTTTTGATTCTTTGGTGATCCAGTTGAGTATATATCCCCTCTTCAGATGATGCAGGATTGTAGTAGGCATCTTCCCCTTCCAGCTGTAGATGCAAAGCAGGGAAGATAAAATACATGAGTGCATAATTCGTGCAAATAAATATGTGGTAAGCTTCAGGTTTGTCTACTATATATGATATTGATATTGGCATCCAAAATCACTATTTCTATTGAACCTTGTCTATGCAATGTTTCAAAACAAAAGATCGTGTACTTAAATTCTGGAACACCACTTGATCAGACATAAATATTTCTGATAGGTAGTGGTGTATAATGTGGCTTTTCCCTGTAAATAAAATTTGCTCGGCACATTCCTCTTCTTTGGAATAACTCATATTAATGGAACCACCTCTTTACTAAAGCCATGAACATTTTGGCATTGATACCCAATTATCTAAGCTTGTACTATGGTTCAATTTATCAAACAACCATTTACATGCAATAACTATGGAAATGGATGATTAATAACTTAAGCTATAATCAAATACTTCTTCAGGCCACCAGTGCTAAGTAAAAACTTGGTACCCCCTAAATCATTATGTTTTTATGATTTGATATTGTTGCAAGCGTGTATTAGAAGAATTCAATTGTTCCTTCTTTGAAATGCTCAGCACATAATGTTTAAAATCTCCTTTTTCAATCCCAACTACTGCAAAGAAAAACCTGATGCATATACGCACAGCAAGAAGCTCCTTGACATTTGAGAGGGTCAACTTTAAGGAGCTGCACAAAACTGACCAATAATGTATCCAGCACTGTGACTTGATAACAAGGGACCACATATCCCGGCCATATTGTTGGCATGCTAACAAGGGATCACATGTCCCATATTTTGGCATGGTAACAAGGGACTATATGTCCCATATTGTTGGCATGGTGATGAAGGAACAAACAGGCCATCCAAATGGTTACCTTTTCCAAACAGGCAGAGTGTATGTTCAAAGATGTTGCAGGAACTTCATAAGACTGTGCCTGTGTCAATAAAAGGAATTCATATTACAGGTTGGGGCATATATAAAACTTTATAGTTTAGATTATACTGGATTCCTAAGATATGTTACAATCATATCACCTCACCCCAGGGCACATTCCACATATCACCTAACTCATAACCATATTACCACACCCTCAGGGCACCTAACACCTTACCAGGTACTCCTGGGAACCTGACTGTTCATTGTCATTTAAGGGCTCATATACGAGAGAAGCTTCAACCTTGGAGTTCAAGGGTTCCATACTGACACCTGAGTATATCATGTTGTCTGAAGTGAAAGTGAAAAAGATCATTCAGTAAAAAGATAAACAACAATCAAATACAGTGCTCACCCAGTCCACCAATAGTGGTGGGCACTGATAATGTCGTCATGCCCTTTTCTCTCGTTCTGTACATCACTATCACAATAACTATTACACAGATAATGACGACGACAAGAATAACAATGGCAGCACTTGCAGCGATGGCTCCAATGATCTGGTTATCTAAAAGTAAGGCAAGGCACAGTTATATAGGCTTATATTTAGCAACTAAAAGTTATGCTGTGTGTTTTAGAGATTATAATGCATTTATTAAAACTGAGATTATGGTGTTTCAAAAATTTTCTAGGAGTCTGCAATGTTCTTTACAAAATTATCCTTATGCCATTGAATATTTATTAGCTGTAAATTTCAATGCAAACATCTTTTTGGCTTGTACTGGAAATTTGCCCCAAAAAACCAGTTTTGTTAAATAATCCCGTTATTGTGTATCAGACCTGTATCTGGAGAATGTTTGGTGGAACTGTTTGTAGGAGAAGTGTTTATAGCAGCTGTGGAATAATTGATAGTGCGGTTATGAGCAAAACTTTAATACAAATAACTCATGCATGTTATTATAATTACCTACACCAAAACCAATGACTGTTCATGTTTTATCACATCAGATCTTGTTACAATACTATTTCACATAGAATGCACAAAATAAATATCATGTAGACCTATAAACAGTATTAATCAAAATAGTTCTTACCTGTGGACAAAGTATTGTTGAACAATATGGGTGAACCACTGCTTAGCATGGCTGTAGAGTGGCTGGAGGTGGTAGGAAATACAGTGACCAATTGTGTAGCTGCTGCAATCAAAAGTGACGAAGTTGATGTCACAGACAGAGAAGTTGTATTTGAAGATATGAAAATTCTTTCAACATTTTAAGCACTGATATACAGTTACAATTAACGTACTGGTACAATTGAATCCATTTGCTGATAAGTTACCACTGTAGCAACTGCAATAATAGGATGTGATGTTGTAGATACAGTTTTGTTCACACCCACCATTGTTCACTGCACACACATTAATATCTGAGAAAACGTTTGACCACTCATCAAATTGTTACATAAAGCACCTCAAAGCACCTACCAAGGCTGACATGCAGGACAGTATTGCTGAGCAAAGCCAGTGGTCCTTTTGTCCGATTGATGGAGTTATTGAGGGATATGCAGCTATCACCACTGTGCAGCACAGAGGCTCCGGAAACATTTGCAATGATACCAAGCCTACTGCTACCACTGGGACCAGGCTGGCTACTCCTTACACAAGCTGCAATTATGTCACCAGGTTGGACTACATATTGGTTATTTCTTGCAAGTGTGAAGGAGCTACAATTGAAGGAAGCATTGCTTTGAGGAATGAATTTAGTGAACAGTGACCCTGGCACCAGACGGTACACAGTGCCGTTTGCACGATACACACCAAAGACAGTCATTGAACCATTAGCATCAGTTGTGAAGGCATAGTAACACACATTCCATTGTGTGGCATTTCCTCGACACTGAACTGGTGATGATATGTTGGCAAATGTTCCTGAGAGGGATTGTGGTACTGCTTGGATGGAGTAATTTCCAAATGTAGCACATGGCTGAATTTCTTTTACTAAGAGCAAGGAGTACATCGCTATTATTATAATTGTGGCGGTTAAAAGTATATGAGTTAAACGATGCGCGGGACTAATGACGCGCATGAGGCCATATTTCATCACAAGAGTTCACGGGTGATAATTACTATCTCACCATAAAGAGCTACAATAAAATTGTCTAGTTTCAGTTTCACTAGACACAGCAGGAGCAAAAAAAAAAAACGGTTTGGAGCATGAAGAACCCTGCACTAAATTCAAAATTGGAAACATTACATTTTGCTCTGAATTACAATGATTAGACTCCCCATGTGTTTACATGCAAAGCTATACAACCTGTAATAACTGCGCATGACCCCATACATACCTGTAAATGTGTATATCAAAACTTTGATCAGAAATTTCATAACGCTCCACATCCTTCTGTGCGCAAGAAGAAAAAATGGTGATTAGGTTTATTTGCCTTGAATTGGAATAACGGTATGCGTACGTGTGTGCATGGTGAAGGCAGTAATACCGTTAATCCAATTCATCGTTTGGTGAGGAAAAAATGCCGCACTGATAAGCTAGTGTTATAATTTACCATCTAAGTAAGTGCTATATGTCAAAATAACTGGTGGCCCGCTGTTTTGAACATAAACCACAGGATATTAATTTCTTCGATACTTGTGGCATACTGACAAGGTCAATCCTTGACTTGTTCACTACTAGTATAAGCCCGCGAAACCTGGCGCTACATGTATAACAAATACCAATTGCGTTCTCAGCAAATATCAACACTTCATGCAGTGTAAAGAATAGCACGTGTAATTTGCTCACCTTTCGGTATATTGACCAATTACTGAAGTTGAACTCGCATGCATGGCTGAGATGCCACGGCTATTGATTCTGAGTCTAGTCGTTCCGCTATTCTAGCATTCAGCCTACCCAGTCGGAATGCTGTGAACAGAAAACTGTCAAGCGATCTTGCTACCAATCTCAAATGCCATACATTTTATTATATCAGTATACTGTATATGGCATTCAAATAAGACGTGCGGCGATGCAGGGAAGCCACTTCAGCACTTCCTGCTTTAAGACAATTCCCATGCCAGTAGGCAAACACAGTGGCTTTGTTGTCGCTATTCAAAATAACCTGCATGCATACACTGGAGTGTAATACGGTAAACCAGTTTATGATAACACACCTTATGCCCTAACATCCCAATATGCTGCTAACACCTTAGCATATGTAGTCTGCCAACACCCATATATGTCAGCTGAACATCCTTGTGTGTTGCCGTGCATAACACTCCCTGGGCTGTAACTAACACCCCTCGGGACTTTATTTTTTAACAGTGTGCATGCGTAGTAATTGAAAAATTCTGCCGGCATGGCCATACATTATACATGTTATAAATCAGATGCATGCATGAACAGTATCATCGAATTAAAGAACTGCATACAACATATATTGGCCGTCCAACTGTTTAATCAGGAATCTTGGCGAAGTACTTGTATATGTTAATTCGCTCAATATTGCACAGTAGAACGGCACAGTGAAAAACCGTTCCACACACACACACACACACAACATAAACACGCACACACATGCAGACACACTAAAAAGGGTCTAATATTAGATTATGGACGTGCCTTGTTCAGTCTGACTACTGTTTGTCATCGGCGCTCTTTGTTTACATTCCTTGAATTGCGGTACAGTTTAGGCGTGACAAAGCTAGCTTATAAATATGAAGGCGTTGAAGCTCAGTAGGGTTGCCACGGTATAAGTTGTGTGTGTGTGTGTGTGTGTGTGTGTGTGTGTGTGTGTGTGTGTGTGTGTGTGTGTGTGTGTGTGTGTGTGTGTGTGTGTGTGTGTGCGTGTGTGTGTGTGCGCGCGCGTGTGTGTGTGTGTGCAAGTGTGCATGAGTGCGCGTGCATGTATGCGCATACAAATGTGAGTGTGCATGTGCCATGCAGTGATGCCATGCAGTAAATGTGTGATTGTGCCGGCTCAGTACGGCACCGGCTGCGCGATGCTTTGCGCGCTAGCTGGAAGACAGCGCGAACCCACATCGTATATCATTATTATAATACAGAATGATCTGCCAATTAAATAGTTATGCACTGATTTATCGCTGGCCAAAGCCACCGTCCGTATATAAGACGGGGCGTGCGACGTCAACCATGCATGATTTATCTTACTGGCTTACCCGCTCTACGTTGAACTTATACCTGCATGTTCGGGGAAGCTGCTTGCCTGCTTCTCGTCGAAACCAGTGATAATATATATATAGAGAGTGGAAGGACGCTCTACGACCGGAGTTTTTTTTTAATCCTAATGCTATTAGTTGTTTGTACGTACACAATACATGTATTAATATTAATAGCGCTACTATCAATTACGTATTTGGCTACATGGCTAGTTATGTAGGCGTAGCTACATTACGCACCATAACAGGACTGTTTCATCAGTTATACAAAAACTTGCCAATGATTTCTAATTACTTGCACATGCCCAGTGCATGTACCCATCAGGCATATGGCGGTTATCTTGAGTCTCTTGACGTCAAAATGGATTCTGTTTCATTCATATATTGTCCGCCATTTTGAATGTCGCTGTTAGGCGCAAATTGTGAATTTGCACAATTTATAAAATGCGCAAATTGATAGGTTGCGCCTAACATCGCGACAAAAATCTGCGCACGTGCGATGTAATCGATCGTGATCGCGGGCTTGGAGCTCGAGCAGGAAAAAAAAAATTTGGAACGCTTCACGAATTTGCGTGTCATCCTTGCGCAGGGGCCATGCTAATCTTCTCTGTATCGTTCCAATTTTAGTATATGTACTGCCGAAGCAAGTACGATATCTACTCTTCAACCGCCGTATTTATAACAGTAGATCTTCACAATGAAATGCTTGTGGGAATGTTTGGTTTATGAATATAATTATTTAGTTGTATTAGTGCAGTACAACTATTATTATATGAATATGTCACATGGTTATTAAACTGAACACACTGTACTGCAGTGTGTTCAGTTTAATAACCATGTGACATATTCATATAATAATAGTTGTACTAGAGCAGGTACATCTACGTATTTGATACCCCGGCCCGTCAAACTGTACATGTACACAGTAAAAAATTCTAAAATCTGTTGCCCTGCATCTTAATAATAATTCCGTCAACTAAAATGATTTACCAGCCCCCAGACCATCCTACTTCCAAGCTACTTCATACCTCTTAATTGCCAGTTGTGTGCTCATGTAAGAGTGTATTATGTAGATACCATCTTCCCCATCTACATGTAGTATACCCCCATGCACACACCACACAACCATCTACATGTAGTATACCCCCATGTATACACCACACAACTATCTACATGTAGTATACTCCCACGTACACACCACGCAACCATCTACATGTAGTATACCCCCATGCACACACCACGCAACCATCTACATGTAGTATACCCCCATGTATACACCACACAACCATCTACATGTAGTATACCCCCATGTATACACCACACAACTATCTACATGTAGTATACTCCCACGTACACACCACGCAACCATCTACATGTAGTATACCCCCATGCACACACCACGCAACCATCTACATGTAGTATACCCCCATGTATACACCACACAACCATCTACATGTAGTATACCCCCATGTACACACCACACAACCATCTACATGTAGTATACCCCCATGTACACACCACACAACCATCTACATGTAGTATACCCCCATGTACACACCACACAACCATCTACATGTAGTATACCCCCATGTACACACCACACAACCATCTACATGTAGTATACCCCCATGTACACACCACACAACCATCTACATGTAGTATACCCCCATGTACACACCACACAACCATCTACATGTAGTATACCCCCATGTACACACCACACAACCATCTACATGTAGTATACCCCCATGTACACACCACACAACCATCTACATGTAGTATACCCCCATGCACTAGTCTAACACTGGTACTATTGCTGCCACAATTAAAACAGAACACTGTACACAATACAGCTGCCATACAGAAATCATGTGAGCGGCACTCATTTGTTTCATTTCTCTTTCCCCACAGCGACCCTTGTTTTTAGCTCGGCCGCAGATAATGTGTCCTTCATCTTACGCTCCGCGCTGGCAAGGGTATCCCGTGCAGTGCGCTCAACAGAGGAGATAGGATGTGCCTGTCTGACGTCCTCCGGTGTGCCAGAAAGCTTGTCCCTTGCTCTCTGCTCTTTGTCTTCCATATTCTCTTTGGCCTTTCTCTCCACGTCCTGCACTTTCTCTTCCCATGTCATCTTCTGTGAGGCCCTGATGCCCAGAGCCTCTTGATCCTCCCGTCGCTGCTTCATCTGGTGACGGACCACGAGAAGAGCACCCCCCACGCCCACTGTTAATGCACCCCTGTGGGACACACCCGCGGGCAATTTGTGTGTGCAAAGCAGAGGTATCCGATATCACAGAGACATCACAACACCTGCATCCTGACATGTACTGTAAGCTAATGATACACGCAATGTGGACATGCAGGCGTGTAATGCAATACATACTAGGCCTAGTATCAAGGCCACACTATTCAAGAGGTAATACTATGTAGCACAACCTGAAACACTATAAATCAGGTAACGCTTTAAAAATAAATAAATAAATAAATAAATAAAGTGTTTAATATGAAAATATATGCCACATTGATAACATCAATACTCTTACGCACATTAATACATCAATACTGCAAGGCTTCTCCGTTCGTCATAAATGTATTGGACCTGTTGCCTGTTGGCATTGGTGGGCAGTGACCACATATACAGTTGAAGCAACTAATGTATATGGTGTTCAAGAAAATGTTAATAGTTTGCTCGGTGGTTGTAAGTCTTAATTGCTCTCCTTTTAATGGTCTAGCGCGTGACCAGCGTGCAAACGTACAAAGTTCATCCCAAAGGCCTCCCTCCCCCCCCCCCCCTCCCAGCTGCTATAAGTCTGTATGCTATTAATTATTGGTACTCGAACGACGCCGAATTTACAACACGTGGGCTACACTTTGAGCATCGCAAATGCATCCAACGAACACGTGCTAGGTATCCGTGGCCGTGGAATCTATTTGCCTCAGTTTCTGGACCTTCAAGCAGTTTATGCTGGTACCTTCCCGTTCTCGTACTTATAGCCACTCAACTCACCACCCAAGAATAGATGAAAAGCCGGTGTTCATTCTTCTCAGCTGAGGCTAGTCTCGTACCCAGACCCAAATGTACGTAACGACGCTTACAGTATAACATCCGTACAGATAATCATCGTTATGTACATTTGGGTCTGGGTACGAGACTAGCTGAGTCCTTTATATCGCGGACGGAGTTTAATACTATAATCATTGCGTACCGTATACATATAAAAAAAGGTTGAACTCAAAATAACATAATTTAATTCGCTTTGAGATCTTTGTAGGTGAACTTATTATCTGGCTAAAATTTTAAAAAGCGATGAATTCATATAGCAATTTATTTTATTTTTATTCAAGCTAAATATGGGGCATACCGCGTGCCCCAACCAGATAGCACTAGAAGCACGGTGGCATTGCTTTTTGCCGCCAACTTACAAGTGGCCCTGGGGCCTGGGCCTCTGTACTCGTCCCCCGCCTCATATGCATTTGTAATGTAATCCATCCGCTACTGCGTATGGGGTCTGGGGACGTGACTAGCCTCTGCGTTATCTGGTCATAGTGATTTGCAATGGCTACATATAGGTTGAAGTGCTTGCATAAAAATCAATGTATAGGTAGGGACATAACGGTACAAGGTCAATAACCTTTTCCGCAGCCATGGAAGACTGCACATACTATACTGTACTGACATGGATTCCACACAAATACCCAGTGAAGCGAAACACAGTGTAGCCTTGACAGATGAAATACAGGTCATTATTAAGATCAAAAAAATTAATTCCGATACATGTACTATTATTACTATAAAGCAAGACGTTTACGTCGGCTTATATGACGTAATGCTTAGTAGTTCCCACGTGCTCTTCCTGGATAATGGCGGACCTAGACGAATTCTTTGCCAAAAAGGATAAAAAGAAAGGCAAAGCAAAGAAGTTTGTTATAGCTTCTCCTCCAGTGCCTCCGATCGTGGACAAAGAAAGTGAGGAAGTCCAGAGACAGACAAGTGAACCAGCCAAACCCGACGTAGGAATTGATATCCCCACAGCACCGACGCAGGTACGGAAATCTATTGTGTACATATGGATATGGAATATTGTCGTAGGTAACTGTAGTCTGCTGCGTGTTGTGTGCGTGTGTGTGTGTGTGTGTGTGTGTGTGTGTGTGTGTGTGTGTGTGCATGCGCGCGCCTGTGCGTTATTTGGTATTGTTTTACCATTATCAATATGCCTTCTGTGCGACAAGTTTCCTTTCAATGCGTAAGGCCATGATGACCATGTCGAAGAAAACGTAGCACGCCCATAAGTGCGGTCTAGCATCACGCGACTATGGCCACACTTATCCTCCTCGCAACCCGCGTTGCCCGCAGAGAATAATTGTAGTAGAGGTGGAACCAGGTAAAAATGGCCGAGAAATGGCACCTTGTTTCTATGGCATGGAGGCTTCCTTTATAGTCGTTATCAACATGAAAGAAACTGATTATTGTTCAATCTGGATAAGTGTCAGCACAATGGGGTTTGTATCTTATTTAATTCTATAAAACTTGGTTTGATTGCAACAAAAGGTAGCTGTTACCATTGTAATAACTTTTGTTCTCAACATTGGGGAGTCTGCTATACACTGATAGTCAATGGGTCAGTGTGCATTTCATGGTGTTGTGTGAAGTAGTTGATCTGGCCTGATGGATAGTTCATTTAGGCAAAGTAGGGACTTGGTATTCTAAATGCAGTAATCAATAGTGTTAAAATTGTAATAATGGCTTTAGAAATCTTCTTTGTTTGCAAGAATGAAAGCAAAAACCTTAGAAACCTTATTGCCTTCTACAGCCCTGTCATAGTGCATGTAGTGTGTTCCATCGTATGTTATGGTGGGAGGTTTTCTATGGATTGCTGTGTACAGTGCGATCTATACAGTAGTGTAACTGCACTATCAATTGTGTAATCTGCAAGTGGCAGGCAGGGGTGTACCCACTGGTATACTTGTGAGAAAGCAGTTTTATATAAAACCCTGTCTTGTCCCCAGGACAATGATTGGAAAGAGGAAAATGTCCCCACCCAGGACTTTGAAGGTCTCAAGATACAACCTTTGAGAACTGAGTATGTTGTCTTGCGGGCACCATAGATGCATTTAATCATGTACTTGCCCGTATTCCCATCCCTATCCCTTGAGCCTTATGCAGTGTATATTGTACATGTAGTGGCAGATTGAGGAGCAGGTGTGTGTGTGTGATGTCGCTTTCGTCCTCCTTGTAGGGACATTGTAAGGGAGGATGAGAAGAAGTACAGTGAACCCGAGGAGGAAGCTGTCACAATGAAAGGTTTTTAGTGTTTGTGTTGTTAAGTGTTTGCATGTGTCTGTACCTCACATATGTGGATTTTGTATTTTTGGGGAGGGAGCTAGGAAAAAGAGCATGACAGGGTCACCTTGAAAGTAAGGCTTCCAAAGAGGGTAGTGTTGTTGAACTATGATAAGGGTGTTAGTAGCAGTGGACCCCTAACTGCTGGAGTCGTACTGCTGGTTAGTATCCATTGGCAATTTTGAATGCAAGTGGGATTGCAGAGAATGTTATGTTGCTATGATTTTGCACCAGAAGGCATGGATGATGATGATGCTCATGTTTGCTCTGGAATTTCGGAGCAAGGTGTTGAATGCTAATTGTTGCATGCAGCCAGAGGGTTAGAAAAGGGGCCAGTGCTGTTCGACCTGTCCATATTTTCCTGCTAGCCTTGTTGTCTGAAACCATTCTCATGTGCTCCAGTTGTTTGTTGGTGCCTGTTACCATATATGCCCTCCTGATTGTGTGGAACTGATTCAGCAGTGAAGTTGTGACTAAGATTACTTCGTGTGTTTTAATGTTATCTTGGTTAACAATTTAAGCATATGAACCTGCAAATATAATGTTTGTAATTTTGCAGGTGAAAGTGTGAAGATTCATGCATCACCATGGCAAACTAAGGTTGAGCAACAAGGTAAACAAGCTGTTACTGTTGATCCATCAGATTTGTAATGGTGTTAGAATGCCAAGGTGTTTAGAAGGATCAGTTTTAAGTTTGGGTGAGGTGTCAAATGGGTATGACTTCCACCCTGTTTTAATCTATTGCCTCAATTAGATTTGGTATTTCTCAAGGGATGGGGTGGAAAAGGGGGTGGGGTGATGTTTTTTCTCAACATTGAATGCATTTTTATTTTTATTTTATTTTCCTCAAGGGTTGTAACTATGCCCTAGTGTACTAGCAGCCGTCCTTAAGTTGGTGTTGTGTGATCTCTTAATTTGTTGTTGCAGCACCACTGCCCCCCCCATCCGAAGGTCCAGTTGGGGCTTATGTGCCTCCCAGCAGGAGACAGCAGCCACAGAAGGGGCCTCCAGACATCCTGAATCCTCAAGCCTTTCCTTCTCTTCAAGCTAGTGTTCAGGTCATCAGCCAGAACAAAGAGTACGTGTACTGTCATTTGTCCTCTTCTAACTCATTCTCATTTGTTTTTGTTTAACCCTTCTGTTGCCACTGTCCTTGTGCCAACCCTGATACTATAGTAAAACGTCAGACAAAGACTTTCAGAAAGTTCGATCAAAGTCTGGGAAATCTCAGGACTTCGCTCCACCAAGCATAGAATTGACCAATAAGTTTGATGCTCTTCAAGAAAATTAATTTTTTTTTAAAAACCTCTCTCTCTCTGTACTGCATGTGTGTTTACATGAATGGATTTATTGCAGGCCTGCTGCACCTTTATTGACAAGTTTAGAAATTATTATTGCACCTATTCACCTCTGGCTTCTGCACTCACGTGGGACGTTCACCAATGGCTTCTGTGGACGTTTGGGGTTCAACCAATGGTCTCTGCATGTACGAAATTGGAAGGCAACACATTTTACCCCGAACTAGAGATTGTGGTGCGATTCATATATTTAACTAACTCCGTTATATAAGCGGGTGGGGCTATTTCAATTTTCATCATAACACGTCCGCCATATTTGTTGCAACGTTATTATCCTAATCATGTATCGTTGTATCGTGAAGGATCTGTTATTGTACCTGTATATTATTAGCAACCGAGTTGATGCCATTAATAGCGACTACATGTAGCAAGATCAGGGAATGGGAACTAACATGGCCGCCAATGTTATTGCTATGCAATCTTTTTTAAAATAATAGTTTTGTGGGTATTTAAATTATCTATTTTTCCGTGCCTAGTGCATTTATACCTGCGCAAAACTGCAGAAGTTAGGGATAGAATCCCCACGTCAAGAGCATATGGATATTGGCGAAAAATCGCCAAAAGGGAGTTCACAGGGTAGACAGAACAATGCTGCTGAGTCTTCCGCCAATCAGGATGAAGATCTGGACCCGTCCCCAGTGAGCGGTAGACTTCTTCAAAACAGATCGTGGTGCCATAAATTTAACCTTCCCTTCAGTCTCAAACCGGATATCAGCTTAGCATTGTTAAGTGCCTCGTTTTGTATCCTATCGCCATCTTGCCACTGTGTATCGGCCTTCTACTGGCCTACTGGTTCCGCGCGCGATGGATCAAGTTGACCTGTACGAAATGTCCGCTGGTCAACGCATCTTACGTCATAGTGAAGGTACTGGTACATCACGAGCCGCTTTTTCTGAAGCGGTTTTTTGTCGCCTTTAGTGGATCCATATTCCTTCACAGGACATCGACGGAAAGGAGCGCGTCGAGATCGTTCGCCAAGTTGTCGTGGAGAAGAGCAAGAATGGTGCGAGCGAGCGAGACCATCTGTTGGAGAGTCTGCGCGAGAAGGCGGTAGCCAAGTACATCGTGCACCGCTGCATGCGATACTTCTATGACGACGCGGAAAAGAAGTACCTTTTGTTGAGGCAAGGCGACCGCGTATTGTAAACACGGCGGCACTGAGTACATTTTGTTTTTCTGCGCAGAGGGTACGATATGGGGGCAGCGTGTACTGCCATGCATAACATGGCTGTTGGCTTGAAGAACGGCGACCATCGCGAGAGGTAGGTTTCAGGTGACCACGAACAACAACATCATTGATGATCTGAGTGTGTACGCGCGCGTGTGTGGTGTGTGTGTGTGTGTTTGAATCTCTTATTGCAAAGGCATGTACTATTATATCAAAGAGACAATAGAATGTGCCATATCATGCCTAGTGTCTTTCTTCCTCTACACCACCTTATGAATTGAAAAGCTTGTATCTTCTATCCATTTAAGCACACCATATGCAGGGAGATTTTTTACATGTTTGAAATTTTTGGGGTGTTACACGTAGCTTTTTGTGGTTCTGTTGTCTCTAAGCACCCACGAAATAATGTAGTATGGCTGATGTACTCCCTTGTAGTATAGTATGGCTGATGTACTCCCTTGTGTGTGCAGGTTGTGTCTGTATGGTCCGAACTCCATTGATGTTCCTGTGAAGCCATACCATGTCCTGTTTATAGAAGAGGTACTCCACCCCTTCTATATCTTCCAGCTCCTCTCCATTTCCCTGTGGATGTACGAAAATTACTATTCCTACGCAGGTACGGTACATAGAGCTAAAGGGGCGGGGCTTCTCTCTCTCATCAGGCCCTGGAATTTGGAGATGTTTTTTTTTTTGTGTAGCTAACATTCCGATGCTGCTCCATTTTGTTTGCAGTGTGTATCCTGGTGCTATCCACCATCTCTGTGGCATCAAGCTTGTGGCAGACTCGCAAGAACATGCAGCAGCTGCATGATATGGCTTCACATTCCAGCCAAGTGAAGGTGTGCAGGAACAACACAGGTGGGCGTGGTTAGATGGGGGTAATGGCACCACTTCACACCACCACTGGCACTCACCCCACAGACCCCATTGATGTTCCCAGTGAGAGCTTGGTCCCTGGAGACATACTGGTGATCCCACCAACAGGCATGACCATGCCATGTGATGCCGTCCTCCTCACAGGAACTGTGATTGTGAACGAGGCCTCACTAACAGGTTAAAGTCTGCTTTGTGCATGTGTGTGTGTGTGTGTGTGTGGTGTGTGTGTGTGAGCATGTGTGTGTGAGTGTGTGTGTGAGCGTGTGTGTGTGAGCATGTGTGTGTGAGTGTGTGTGTGTGTGTGTGCATGCATATGAGGGTGCATACTTGTGATTGCATATGTACATGTATCAGCAAAGGGGCAGAGGTATGTGATATGTGTAGTGGATATGTGTTGTGGTCGGTGTGTAGTTCCCCCCCCCCCCCCCCCCCCCCCCCCCCCCCCCCCCCCCCGCCCGGCGTGGGCATATAAGGGTGTACATTTTCCTGGAATACGTACATGTAGTGTAGTAGTGCTAGTAAAGCTGTGCCTACTGCCTTATTGCACATTTATTTATTTGTTGACCTCAGCACCTTAAGTGTAGGTATTGTGTTGGTGATATGAGTGTGTGTGGTGATGTGTGTGTGGTGATGTGTGTGTGATGTGTGTGTGTGATGTGTGTGGTGATGTGTGTGTGGTGATGTGTGTGTGGTGATGTGTGATGTGTGATGTGTGTGTGATGTATGTGGTGATGTGTGGTATGTGTGGTGTGATATTTGAGATGTGTGTGGTGATGTGTGGTGTGATATTTGAGATGTGTGTGGTGATGTGTGTGTGGATGTGTAATGTGGGAGATATGTGTAGTGATGTGTGATATATAAGGTATAAGGTAGTAAACCAAGTTGACCGACGAGCCCAACAGCATGCACACATGTGCACATTGCTCCAGCTCTATAAATAGATCGTTGCTCCAGCTCTATAAATAGATCGTTGCTCCTGTGCAGATCACTGTTTGCCACGTAGCCCCAAACAAGACCTGAGTGCCTTGCCTTTTCTAATGTTTTTCTTTTACATACAAAAGAGCCATTTTAAATACCTTAGCCACCCAGAAGGTAGGGCCACACAAGGATACTCTTCCCGTCTTTGACCTTTCAGTCCCTTCTTAATGCTCGGTAGCACAACCTTGGGTGTGTTGTTAATTTTAAATCAATTACTGCACATGGGATGGGAAAGCTAATCAATAAATTATGTACATGGTGGTGTTCTAAAGCTCATTGAATAACACAACTGAATTTTTTTTTAAATGGCATCCTTCGACAAAGGAAAGTGGTAGTGTGTTATCTAGGTGTGTGTGTGTGTGTGTGTGTGTGTGTGTGTGTGTGTGTGTGTGTGTTGAATGAGTACTAGTGTTTGTGTGTGATTTATATCTGTCTGGTAATGTGGGTGTTTCTTCTAAAGGTGAGAGCTGTCCTGTGACCAAAACAGCTCTGCCTGTTGGCAGTGAAGCGTTATATGTTCCTGCCAAGTTCAAACACCACACACTCTATGGGGGCACAAGCATCATTCAGACAAGGTTCTACAGTGACTCACATGTGTTGGCTCTTGTTGTTACAACAGGTAATGGGGACACAGTAGGGTCTCTTGTTGTTAAACTTGTTTTGTTTTTAAAAAGCTTTTGCAACGGCTAGAGGGCGAATGGTTCGTTCCATTTTGTATCCCAAGCCTTTGGATCTGAAGTTTTATGCAGATTCCCTCAAGTTTCTTGGTGGACTGGGGGTTGTAGGTTAGTACATTGGGATGAAATGGGTGGGGGAGGTAAGGAGGAGGGAGGTGGGGGAGGTAAGGAGGAGGGAGGTGGGGGAGGTAAGGAGGAGGGAGGTGGGGGAGGTAAGGAGGAGGGGGGTGGGGGAGGTAAGGAGGAGGGAGGTGGGGGAGGTAAGGAGGAGGGAGGTGGGGGAGGTAAGGAGGAGGGAGGTGGGGGAGGTAAGGAGGAGGGAGGTGGGGGAGGTAAGGAGGAGGGAGGTGGGGGAGGTAAGGAGGAGGGAGGTGGGGGAGGTAAGGAGGAGGGAGGTGGGGGAGGTAAGGAGGAGGGAGGTGGGGGAGGTAAGGAGGAGGGGGGTGGGGGAGGTAAGGAGGAGGGAGGTGGGGGAGGTAAGGAGGAGGGAGGTGGGGGAGGTAAGGAGGAGGGAGGTGGGGGAGGTAAGGAGGAGGGGGGTGGGGGAGGTAAGGAGGAGGGAGGTGGGGAGGTAAGGAGGAGGGAGGTGGGGGAGGTAAGGAGGAGGGAGGTGGGGGAGGTAAGGAGGAGGGAGGTGGGGGAGGTAAGGAGGAGGGAGGTGGGGGAGGTAAGGAGGAGGGAGGTGGGGGAGGTAAGGAGGAGGGAGGTGGGGGAGGTAAGGAGGAGGGAGGTGGGGGAGGTAAGGAGGAGGGAGGTGGGGGAGGTAAGGAGGAGGGAGGTAAGGAGGAGGGGGTTAAGAAGGGAGAAGATAATCATATTATGTAATATGTAATCTAATTTCCTGGAAATCTTTTGAGCTTTATTTACGCTGAAGATATAGTGAAATCATATGAGGACTTAAAATATTCATTTCTTGGTCCTGTAGCTATCTGTGGATTTGTGTACACCTGTGCTCTACAAGCTGATGTGCTTGGACCCCTTAAAACCATTATTAGAGGGCTGGACATTGTGACGACAGTGGTCCCCCCTGCCCTCCCAGCTGCCCTCACTGTGGGCACAGTGTATGCTCTCCAGAGGCTGAAGAAACACAATATCTACTGCATCAGTCCTCAGAGGTGGGTGTGGTCATCAGTCCTCATGTGGGTGTGGCTTTAGTGGGGAGTATAGTGTGGGGTGGAAGTCAAGACTAGCCACAGGTACTATATGTAAAGGGGGGGGGGGGGGGGGGGGGGAAGGTGTTGTCAATCCGATCGACCCTCATTCACACCACACATCAAGCTTTCTTCCAATGCATTGTTTTTTGTGTCGGTGTAGTACCAGTTACCTTGGGTTAACAGTTTACAACATGTACATCTACAATGTGTCTGAGAGCCATGTCAGAGAGATACAAGCTAAGGAGATTGGGAGGGTGGGTGAGTAGGCGTAGGAGGAACAGCGGGTGGTTGGGGAGGAGGTAGAACATCATGTGTGTGTAGTGCAGGCTGGGCAAATTCTATGCAATATTTTGGCAGTCAGACTGCTTAATGGGCACATAGTCATGTACATGTAGTGTCGCTTCCCATTGTGTATCAGGTTGCAACTATTTGCCATGTGTGGCTGCATTTCCAGCATTGGTGTAGATTTATTGGTGTTCAGGGTCAGCATCAGGGTGCTTGGTGTGTGTGTGTGTGTGTGTGTGTGTGTGTGTGTGTGTGTGTGTGTGTGTGTGTGTGTGTGTGTGTGTGTGTGTGTGTGTGTCTGTGTGTGTGTGTTTGTGTATGTGTCTGTGTGTGTGCACATTCGCTCACACCAGTACCCGCCATCTTTTAGGGTTAACCTGTGTGGCAAAGTGAAGTTGGTGTGCTTTTATAAGACAGGGACCCTCACAGAGGACTCCATGAACGTGCTGGGTGTCATGGATGTATCAGACAGAACGTCAGTAGCCTGCTTTGTCTATCGTTGCCGCGTGTGACCTTGTTTCTGTCTCCAACATGGCGCACAAGGTTCTATCCCTTTGCCGAGGATCCCTCGCAGCTCTGTCGTGGGCCTCTCCTGTACGCCATGGCAACCTGCCACTCCCTCACCATCATCAATAACAAGCTCGTGGGAGATCCCCTTGATGTCAAGATGTTTAACAGTACTGGCTGGGTATGCCCCTGTAATTTATCGTAATCATCCCATGGCCTCCCCTCTCACCCCTTTCAGACATTGGTGGAGCCTGGGGAGGAGGACACCAAGAAGTTTGACCTTGTGGCTCCTACGGTGGTGAGATCACCTGAGCTAGGTGACCTGGGGCGGGTGGAGATGGGCATCATAAAGCAGTTCCTCTTCTCTTCCGAGCTACAGGTGATTAGCTGTTGCTGGGTGGGGTGTGGCTTAATTTTTGTGAGAGAACAACACATATACATGTATACATGTTTATTAACAGCCCACATGGTTATTAACAGCCCACACGTCTTGTGTGGAGTGTGATGTGTGATTGTATGTTGTGCAGTCCCCAGACCTGTCTTCAGTATCATAAATACATGTATGTACCATTTGACCATTCCTTGGTTTGCTGGATGAAAGCATGTCCCTCCCTCCTCCCCATACGAGTTGTCTCATCTCTTTAGTGCATGAGCGTCTTGGCAAAGCCCATCCCCTCCCCTGACCCTCGACTGGTGCTGGTGTACACCAAAGGTGCTCCTGAGAAGATCGTGAATCTGTGCAGGCCAGAGACAGGTGAGCTTGCAACCCTGGACGTGTGTGTACCCGGGCATGTTATGGCCTGCCCTTACTAGTGTGCACAAGCTATATGTTCCGTTCAGATTGCACATACAACACACTATACACACATGCTCACACTCACTCACACACACACACACTCACTCACTCACAGTACCGGACAATTTCCATGAGATGCTTGGCATACTTACACAGAAAGGTCTGAGGGTCATCGCTGTTGGCCATCGTACCATGCAGCTATCCTGGCACAAGTCTGAAAGGATTGAAAGGTGAGAAGTAGTGGGGTGATGGTGTGATGATGGTGATAGTGTGGGTGTGTAGGGCCTCTGGTGATGGTGTGGGTGTGTAGGCCCTCTGGTGATAGTGTGGGTGTGTAGGGCCTCTGGTGAGGGTGTGGGTGTGTAGGGCCATTGGTGATAGTGTGGGTGTGTAGGGCCTCTGGTGATAGGGTGAAAGTTGATTTTTGCATGGTGATGGTTTGTGATGAGTGTACAGGTGTAGATGCAAATGCATGTGGCCATGAGGTGTTGGTGCCCAGTGAGAACTGATTGGCTGTTGTGCAGTTTGTGTTGGGTGGAATTATTTAGCCCGGTATGTTTGTCCAGTCATGCTGTGCACTCTATTGAATCTGCTTGACCCTATAGTGTATTCAAACCTGTGGTTTGGGGGAGGGGGGCACCAATTGAGATAAGGCATAGTGTGTTGAAAAATCATGGGGGGAGGAGGAGGTGGAACAAGAGGGATAAAAGGTGTACATGTAGGAATATAAATGTGGTTGAGATGTTGGGTTGGTGGTGGGTTTTATGTCTGTACAAGTACATGTACATGTAGATGAGTTGGTCATTTGAAGTTCCATTTCTTGGGGCCGCCATGAGACTCAAGGATGATGAAACGAATGATAACTTACTGCTGAACAAAAGCATTTAGCATGCAGCAGTTATGACAGCAAAGCTATCCCATTTATCCGTTGCCTCTCCTGCCCAATTCCTTGCGTGACAACAGAGGCAAAAGGTTCATTAAATTGTACAATGTACCAATTGTAAATGAAAAGCACATACACATTAAGTCCCTGATCCATGCACATTAAGTCACTGATCCATACACATTAAGTCCCTGATCCATACACATTAAGTCCCTGATCCATACACATTAAGTCCCTGATCCATACACATTAAGTCACTGATCCATACACATTGAATCACTGATTCCATGAACATTAAATCACTGAGCCATACACATTAAATCACTGATCCATGCACATTGATCACCAATCTGCTGTTTGCACTGCTGAACCAGTGTGTAATATCACAATAGCTATCACAATAGCTTATTAACCATGTGATATCACAATAGCTTACTAACCATGTGATCATAATAGCCTACTAACCATTTAATATCACAATAGCTTACTAACCATGTGATGTCACAATAGCTTACTAACCATTTGATATCACACTAGCTTACTAACCATGTGATATCACACTAGCATACTAACCATGTGATATTATAATAGTTTACTAACCATGTGATGTCACAAAGAACATTAGGACAGCTGGTAGTGGAAATGCAGCAGAAAAGGCGTTAGCTAAATAGCATCAAAATAAATTTGTACCTTTTGAATACATGTAGGTCTAAGGGTTTTATTTTGGCTGACCTTCGTATGATGGCAACCATTATTCAGGCTAGTTACATGTATTATTTTATTCTGTATCTGTTCTTTGTGTGTGTGTGTGTGTGTGTGTGTGTGTGTGTGTGTGTGTGTGGCATTGACTCATCAGAGATGCTGTGGAAAAAGATCTCACCTTTGGTGGGCTTATCGCCATGGAGAACACCCTCAAGCCTGAGACTGCTCCCGTCATCGATACACTAATGAACGCTAACATAAGAACTGTTATGATAACAGGTAAGGAAAGGTGTGGGAGAGAGGAGGGAGGAGGGAGGATTATGTAATGGAGGGAGGGAGGATTATGTGGTGGAAGGGAGGGAGGAAAATAGGGTGGGAGGGAGGGAGAATCGAATGAAGACTGAAGTGTGGGGAAGTAGTCTCAAAGCACTTTGCTGTACAAACAGTACATCTACAGGGGGCAGTCCTGGGACCCAATGGAATAATAATTACATTGCAGTCAAAAAAAATTGTCATCTGAAGGAAGAGCTTCTGTTGATAGCACTACTCGCACCATGTTAGCTGTTGATAGCACTACTCACACCATGTTAGCTGTTGATAGCACTACTCACACCATGTTAGCTGTTGATAGCACTACTCACACCATGTTAGCTGTTGATAGCACTACTCACACCATGTTAGCTGTTGATAGCACTACTCACACCATGTTAGCTGTTGATAGCACTACTCACACCATGTTAGCTGTTGATAGCACTACTCACACCATGTTAGAGACCCTGCTAGTTGTGGCAGTACACTGCACCAGTCTCATGTCCCACAATTGTTCAGCTGTTACTTGTAGTATTAATTTATAAAAATAAAACAAGGTAGTGTGGTTATTCGGAACTGATGTATTAATCCTACATTGACTACACCAGCTGGACAATGTTAATTGATGACAGGAAGATTGTATGGGTTGACCATTGCTACTGCCTTGCATGATGTAACATGCTGGTTATGGTAGAACTGGCCTGCTGCTGTAAGTCTTGAATAAGTGCTATATCAACATCAATGTATGCTCTACTATAACCACAATAACATTTATAAAAGTTCTGTACTGTGACCATGTCGCTGGGTGATTGTACCATAGATAAAACCTACCATAAATGATAACCTCCATAACTGTACCATATGATAAGATAACCTCCATAACTGTACCATAAATGATCACCTCCATAACTGTGCCATAAATGATAACCTCCATAACTGTACCATAAATGATAACCTCCATAACTGTACCATAAATGATCACCTCCATAACTGTGCTATATGATAAGATAACCTCCATAACTGTACCATAAATGATCACCTCCATAACTGTGCCATAAATGATAACCTCCATAACTGTGCTATATGATAAGATAACCTCCATAACTGTACCATAAATGATCACCTCCATAACTGTGCCATAAATGATAACCTCCATAATTGTACCATAAATGATCACCTCCATAACTGTGCTATATGATAGATAACCTCCATAACTGTACCATAAATGATAACCTCCATAACTGTACCATAAATGATCACCTCCATAACTGTGCCGTATGATAGATAACCTCCATAACTGTACCATAAATGATCACCTCCATAACTGTGCCATAAATGATCACCTCCATAACTGTACCATAAATGATAACCTCCATAACTGTGCCATAAATGATAACCTCCATAACTGTACCATAAATGATAACCTCCATAACTATACCATAAATGATCACCTCCATAACTGTACCATAGGTGATAACCTCCTCACTGGAGTGTCTGTTGCCCGGGGTTGTGGAATGATAGCTCCCGAAGAGCAGGCAATACTGATGAAGGTGGAGACTTCCTCTTCCCCTTCCACCTTCTCTTCCACTGAGCACCTTGTGGACACAACTCCTCCTCCCCCTTCCTATGCGGTGCGCTACCAACTCCTTGATGGTGTTGGTGCAGACACTGAAAGGTCCAGTAAGAAAAAGCAACCTAAAATTGAGATGGTTTCCCGCGGCTACCAGGGAGGTGTGGCACTGACTCTAGAGGTGAAGTATCATATGGCCATTGAAGGTTCCTCCTTCTTGTTGGTCAGGACCCACTTCCCAGATCTGTACAACAAGGTAGGGGATTTGAGGGATTCCTTCATTACTTGTCTGGGTCTGAGGCTATGTGTGTAACGTTCCTTTATGTGTGTGTGTGTGTGCAGCTTCTGGTAAAAGGTACTGTGTTTGCCAGGATGTCCCCCGATCAGAAGGCTCAGCTGGTGACTGACCTACAGAGCTTGGGGTATGTACGTGTGTGGTGTGTTGGTGTGGAGAGAAGGGTTGTGGTCATGGCAGGTGTACGTCATCACTACCAGGCTATCTTCCCTATCAGGTATGGCGTGTGCATGTGTGGAGATGGAGCCAACGATTGTGGGGTAAGAGCAGGGTCATCCTCGTGATAATGCTTTACATCATCACCACTGTTGTCATGGTGCCCCTCCTCCCCAGGCCCTGAAGGCAGCTCATGCTGGTATATCCCTCTCAGAGGCAGAGGCTAGCGTTGCCTCCCCCTTCACCTCCAAGGTCCCCAACATCACCTGCGTGCCACACCTCCTTGCTGAGGGAAGGGCAGCACTGACAACGTCCTTCTCCGTGTTCAAGTACATGGCCCTCTATTCCCTGATCCTGTTCTCCTCAGTATCAATGTTGTATTGGGTAAGTCCACACAGAGGTGGTGTTACCCAAATGTTGCCTAATACGGTGTTACCCATGGTATTGTCACTTTACTGCATCAGTTTGTACATTCACATATGTATTTGCATATTCACACATACACACACACATACACACACACACACACATACACACACACATACACACACACATACACACACACATGCACACACACATACAAGCATTTTACAATCCTAGGTGACCAGCAATATCTGTATGGAGACCTGGTCATCATACTCTTCCTGTCCTTTGCCAGTGAGTGTATTAGTGTGTTGGTCATGTGATCTCACTACACCATCACCATCTGTGATCAACACACACGCACACACACATGCATACACACACACACACACACACACACACACACACACACACACACAACACAGTGGGGCTAACTGGACCTTACTCGCAGTTGGCAAAACGTCGGCCACCAGGAAGCCTTGCTGGAGTCAATGTACTGGTTTCCATTGCAATACACATCCTTCTTGGTGTGCTGTTCCAGGTGTTTGGTTTGCTGTACCTCCACAGCAGGACATGGTGGGTGTTGTGGGAGTGGTTCTAATCTAATTGGAGCCACCTGCGCATGTACACCTGGTGTTAACAGCTGTGGTAGATATGTGTAGTAAAACTTGGGGAGCTTCACATCCTATCAGCTGAGCTGTTGGGTGGCAAGTAATGGAATCAGGGCAGGCAATCAGTTTAGCATGTCAAACATATGGCTGCAGTGTGTGTGCACAAGTGTATTGCCTCACAATATGTGTAGTAAAACCTCAGATCTCGAGTCATGTTAACTAGTGGTATACATGTACAGTGTATGTGCTAGTGACATACTTCCCAAATTAGAGCCCGCCATTTATATTATACAAGCACTCACTTCTTAGCACAATAGGTGACACCCACTTCTATTAATATCTCACCCTCATTAATATCTCACCCTCCCTTATCGTAGGTATGCACCTGCTTCCATTAAGAACACACCAATGACAGAAGAAACAGTTGTGATATTCTTGTTCCTGATCTTCCAGTACCTCTGTCTCTCTGTGACACTCTCCACAGGTCCTCCGTATCGCAAGCCACTTTACACCAATGGTCAGTCCGCTTCACACACATGCACATACATGTACACACACACATACGTGTGCACACACCCCATCCACACACACACCCCTCACATGCACACACAATGACACACACACACACTCTTAATGCAAGGTGTGTTTAACTTCCCTCCAGTAATATTTGTGCTATGTCTGCTGGTGATCGTGCCTTGCAATGTCTACCTAACACTGGCTCCAGCGGACTGGGCACCTGGGCTATGGAAGTTTCTCCAAATGAAACCCTTTCCATACCTGTTTTTCAGACTAGGCATCTTGGAGCTGGTCATCCTCTACTTCATCCTAACATACCTGCTGGAGGTATGGGGGCATCCCTCTCTTCCATATTCCTCCTATCCCCCCTCCCCCTCCCCCCCAAAAATTTTCATTCCACCTTACCACCTTTCATCCCCCCTCTTTCCCCTCCCCCTCTCACTTACTTGGTGCAACATGTTCACACAGTGTAGCATCTTTTAATGATCTGCATGTGTGCTGCTCCCTAATTAAAAAGTTCTGGGAGGCAGTGTGACACGTCTTCTTACGTACAAAATATATTGCAAGACACTGTTGCCTCTGGTTAAGTTTTGCCACGATGAAAAAGCAGCCACCTATACACGGACATTGTTGTCTCCATCATTCACCCCCTCCCCCCCTCCCTTTGCAGGGCTATGTGTTCCACAGCGCTTGGTGGCACTCAATGTTGAGGTTCATTCGCTGCAAGAAGAGGCCTGTGAACAAGTACAAGCATGTCATCGCCAGCATTGATCCATCATGGCCCCCTGTTGAAGCCAGGCAACCGTCGGGTAGAGTGGAGCCCCAAGTGGAAATAAAGGGGTATATTCAGTGAACCAATCATTTAACTGTACATGTCATGTAGTTGCACCCCCCCCCCCCTGGACCTCTACGTTTGTTGGGGATTTTTTTTTAATACCTTGTGAAACATTTCTGTGTGTACATATACATGTATGTGCAAATTCACTTCAAAATAAAGCTCTGTCCAATGGAATACTTATAAGTGTCTGGTATTTGTAGCAGGTTTTAAATTCTGTGTACAAATGTAGTCTGCATGCTTGTGGGTGTAAGAAAGTCGCTTTTAGATCAAATACATGATCACGAGAAAGCTATTTGGAAGGCTGACGCAACATCACCCTCTCATCCTCACCCTAGCACCACTGTACCCTCCCTCCCACTGATACATGCATGTACATCATCATCAAGGCTAGACCAAAAAGGCACCTCCTACCATGTAAGGATGGTAATAATGTCTTCTCAGTTCTCAGGAGCACCAACTCCAAGCCAATGGAGAGGTAGGAATGGATCAAGAGTGAACTGCTGATATCCCCAGTATAATACACTCCATTTTGGTCATGAGCATAAAGCAGCCTCCAAATGCTGAATGATTGAAACTAAACCTCTGGTAATGGCAGGACCATTTACATAAACCTTTGTTTAGGCCATTTGGAGGGTACAGGTGTGTGTAAAGATGATGTGGGTAAGGGTGTAGTTGTTAGGTATAGGTCAAGAGGTGACAGAACACCTGTATATGAAGGTGATATGTGTTTTAAGGATGTGTATCTGGTCTATTCTAGTTTGTTTTAGCTTGCAACGTTTTTTTCTTTGTTCTTCAAACTCTTATTAGAGTGCACCTAAGCTGCACATGTATGCCCTAAGCTGTGACATGGGACAAGATGAACGCTGGGCACAATAGTAGGCAATAGTATGTCTAGTTTTTTCACTCACAAGGACACTGGAACTGGGAATAGTTTTATCTCGTTGTTCAGTCATTGTCTTAACTCTTTATGCCCATTGTATGTCTTGGCTACCTGTAGTTAAGGCAACTTCACAGAGTTATTTGAATAGATAAAGGATGGTAGTACTGCTCTTGGCATGTAGGTGCTTGCACAGGGCGGTTCTACAAATGGTCACGTCCCATGTAATATGCACAAGTGTGCCAGAGAGACCAGTTATGGCTGTGCACATCTGATTTATTCCTTGAGCAAACAACAACCATCAGATAACCTCACACATGTCCACATCGGTCCCCTCCCCTGATGACTGAGCAGGTGCCCAGGCTGAATATATGTCAGATAGAAGAACATACATAGATATTATTGCCTGCTGCTCCAACATTTGCCCTCTATGAGGTTGACTTTGCTGTTGCATGGTAATGTAATCGAATGTTGTAATGCAAAGATGTAATACTTCTTAAAAACCCTACATGTACACATTGTACAACTAAGTCTTAGAACCTGCTAAGACCTCAGCTATTAATACATAGCAGTGTCAACACTAAAATTAAAAGTATATGCCAAGTTCATAGTGTTCATAGAGCATATTAGCCCTGCACTACCACAGTTGGAGAGGGCAATTTGTTTGATGTAGTGAACACAGGAATACTGGAGGTTTTCGCAGGGTTAACAGAAGCTGCTCTAGATGTACCAATGGGAGGTGATGGAGTTAGGGATGGAGGAAGTGATAGAAGTAGCTTGGATGATGTGGCAACAGAAGCTGGTGAAGAAATAACTCTTATTGGAGTAGACATCTGCTTGGAGGATGATGTTACAACAGGACCAGGTGTTGACATCAGCTTAATAGTTGTGAGTGGGAGGATCGTTGAGGTCTGCCTGAGTGATGGTGTTGAAGTGGAGGTTGCAGAAGGTGAGATGTTTGTAGATGTTTGTTTGGTAGAAGTTACAACAGGAACAGGTGTTGATATGAGCTTAGTTGAGAGTGGAAGGATCGCTGAGGTCTGCCTGAGTGATGGTGTTGAAGTGGAGGTTGCAGAAGGTGAGATGTTTGTAGATGTTTGTTTGGTAGAAGTTACAACAGGACCAGGTGTTGACATGAGCTTAGTTGAGAGTGGGAGGATTGTTGAGGTCTGCCTGAGTGAAGGGGTTGAAGTGGAGGTTGCAGAAGGTGCGATGTTTGCAGATGTTTGTTTGGCAGAAGTTACAACAGGTAGTACTGGTGTTGATGTGAGCCTTGCAGACACTGGAAGACTTGTGGAAGTCTGCTTCAATGATGTGACTGCAAGCGTTGAGATGATCTTTGAAGAGGTAGGTGCAATTATAGAGGATGTGGGTGTTGTACAGACTACAGTGGTAGAGAGATGCATCAAGTTATGTAATCATAGATCCACCCTGCATGCTGTACCTGAACTGGTATAAACAGCACTGCAAGCAGAACCAGTGAAGCCCACTTTGCAAGAGCAGTTCCCTCCATTAGCACACACCTTCAAGCAAAGTAAATGATAACCACTTGTCAATCACAGCGAGATACACACATACCCCATTTCCAGAGCACACCAGTCCATTGGATCCAACTGGACAAGGACGTGTGTTCAAGTTAGAGAGCGGCAAACACTGAGATGAAATGCACACCTATGTGTGGAGGTGGGGATGCAAAGTGTGGAGATTAGGAGCTTATACATTATATTTAACTTTGCAATAATTTACTCCAACATGCCTGAGTTGCAACTTTGTCATGCAACAAATTTTACCTGATTGCTGCCACATTTAGTTCCACTTTGTACAAGCCATATGTTTGTTATGCTGCCATCACTAGGAGTTACAAGGAAGGACCTGTGTTGGGATACAATGTCTCCATTTAATGCCTCCAAGAGGGCGCTATTATGTCCTCCATGTGTGTAGGTGCGTGCAATGTCCCCACGGTAAGAAGTGTGTGTAGCCACTTAAAACATACTTGCATGTAGCAGCGGTTGTGCCATGAGTGCCAAGCTGTGTAGATCCAACTATGCTGATGGTAGGAAACTGAGTCCCAGTGTTGGCACATTGAAGTGATCCACAATAGACATTGCTGCAAGTTACAAGGTCAGAAATTCATTAGGTCAGTATCTCTGTCTAGAGAAGATTTACCTTGCACTGCATGCAGTATATGTACTGACTCCTTTAGGCCCACAGTTGCCATGGAGATCTCCTCGAGTGTTGTAGTTAGTGTAACAGCTGCTGTCCCCATCTCCACCAGCTAATATGTTGTGTTGAAATACAATGATTGAAGACATATATCATGCATCCCCCCAACGTACATGATCCATAGAAGGCTTTGCACTGATTGTCTCGTGTGGGACACGCCCCTCCATAGCAATAACCAGTGCCACTCCCACATGATGTTCCATCTTGGACATACTGGTCCCCAGGACACTGGGAGGAGCATCCACTGCACACCTCAGCTATGTCACACTCTCCACTTGATGCCCGACATTGAGTGCCATAGGACACAAAGCGACAGTTGCTACAACAGGCTCCTCCACCACACTGTGCTCCTGCTGCTAGCTGGCATGTGGAAGCATTGCAACATGGATCTGTGCACTCCTGTCATACAACAAGAAAGCCTGTTATAGGAATGCCACCAGATACAGCACACATACACACACACACACACACACACACACACACACACACACACACACACACACACACACACACATACATACACACACATGCCCACACACACACACACACACACACACACACACACACACACACACACACACACACACACTAACTCACTTTAAGGGTTCCACAGTCACAAGTTTCATTTCCTTCACGAATACCATTCCCACATTTTGGAGTACCGACAATGGTTTGAGGAACGTTGGTAAGGCAAGACCCCAGGTCAGTGGTGCTCAGTGCTGTAGTGATAGTCTGGGCACTGCAACTGCTCCACTGGTTTGGGGTTACAGACCCTTGTACTGCCGCCATGATGCATCCAGTGGACTGGGCACAGGTGCAGGAAGCTGTGTGTACACATCAGGGGGGAGGGGGGAATGTTAAGGATGTCTGGACAAGAAGGAAGAAACCTACCAGTGTCATGATTCATGCTGAACAGATGCCCTATTTCATGTGCAGTGGTGCTGGAGACTGCAGGCAGTGAGCCAAAGTCCTCAACCAAATTGACAGAGTAGGAGCTGCACATGCCACTGACATATGCCAGGCCAACCACATTTGAATTCAGGCTGATCCCACTGTATAATAAAAGCTTAATTAGGTGCAATGATTGCACTCAAAATATTATATCACATACGTTAGAAGCATGGTGACATCGTGCTGAATGGTCACTGCTGGGGCATAGACTTGTAAGTTGCCCAATGTTGTACCAGAATCTGGTGCAACTGTGATCATATTTCCGTTGGACCATGTGATGACTTGTACCAACACAATACGAATTCCAAAAGAAGCCTTGTACAACTAAATAGATTGGGTTAAAAGGGTTTGAGTGAAGCATACACATTTTGATAAAAATCCTTACACTATCAGCTCCATTGGTGATTTCAATGGCTCTGTTTACAGTAGTCTGGAGGTCACTCCCATACTTTTGATACTGTTTGTAAGAAATGAAATTAATTCATGCAACTTCAATTTATATTTAAAATACCTGTGCCAAGTCATTGATAATAACTAACTCAACATATAGAGTACCAGACTGTCCAGTTGCTTGGCGTCTTAACTATTAATAATAGAAATGATTCAATATCACTTTAAGTCTCTCTCTTTATCACTCTCTTACCCTTTCTGTCAAATGATGTAGTTCCCGTCCTATAGCTTCTGGCCTCACAGTGTGGTTGTGTGACGTCCCTGCACATACATCACGTGTTCAAAATCAGCATCACATGCAATGATGTCATCGTACCACAGGTCCGCGTCCTATTTTGATATTCAGTCTCCATAAAAAGGACATGTGGCTGATCAAGCTGCCCACGAGAACTGGTGATGTCATAGGCTATGTAGTGGATGTGTACCAGACACTTACAGATATATTCTTGTTGTCACCAAGCGGTTCGACGTTGTATAAGGAGGTTTTGGTAGCCAGATCTCCAAACGACCCTCTGCATGGAAATGATTGACGATAATTATTGCTCCTCCTACCGGTACCGTCTCTCACCTAATCCCACTGCATGTGCTTATCGTAGCAGTCCACGTAGGATGTCCCTCGACCTCGCCGTGATAGAAGCAGTTAGGGTGGCCCTGCGGTGGCCATGAAATTTTAACAGTTTTTTTTTTTTCTTTAATAGCACAGTCTCGAGCACAGTCCTAATTTTCTTTCTTTCACATCCATTCATGCATTACTAGCTCACCTTTGTAAGAACTTCGTTGCTTTGTGAATCATAATGTTTTGACATGAACCTCGGGGATAGTAACTGCCTGTGGGGGAATAAATACACGGAACTGATTCGATGCACTTGCGCAGCATGCACATCAGTTACATACTGCCCCGGAAGTATTTTAACAATTAAAACTGAAACGTCCACCGCATGCTTACTTGTTCATTGTCAATCGAATGGTAAAGTTGTACGTCTTGGTGATGATGGACACATCCAAAGAGGTCTACAATTTGATTCTGATCAACAACGGCTTATTTTTATTTTATTTTTTAATACCTCTCTGTGGTCACCGTACTGGATTACTGGCGTGAAGACCTCGTAGTTCTTAATTGTTTCTGTAAGAAAAACAATTTTATCATCTCGCAGTACATGCATGCTCAGCCTTTGAATTTACCTCTGGGCGACTGGTGACTCTTAAATGGTCGACGAGCCCAAACTCCGTGTGACAGTACCACCAGGAGCAGCACAAAGCGACACAACTTGTTCCCTTCCATCATATGAATGTGACCTGTCGTATCTTTCTGTGCTTCTCTATATGAAGTCTTCTGAAAAACTTAGTCTTTATATAGCGTAAGTAGTTTCCGGAAACGTATAAAATTAAATTAAAAGCATGATGCATGTACATGAAATGCGTAGGAGGACGCCGGATGCGGTATGATCAATGGTTGAGTGTGTCACTGTGTGATCAATAGTTGAGGTGTGTATGTGTGTTGTGTGTGATGTGTGTGTGATGTGTGTGTGGTGTGTGCGTGTGGTGTGTGTGTGTGCCTGCGTGCGTGCGTACCACTGCGGTGACACTGGTTGTGCATATGTGGTGTGTTGTGTGTTGTGTATGTGTGCATGGACGGGTTGTGTACGTGCACTGTGTGCGCAAGCACACGCCCATGCATGTGGTGCCATTTTTCCCCCGGCCTGTGTACGTAGTACACAATATACACCATTAGCATAATAATTCGGTCAGCAGCTATTCGCCTACTACTTGCATGACAACTAATCCACATGCAGTTATGAAATCACAATATTGGGAGATTAAGCAATTTCCTGCTTTCCCTTACAAGCGTATTTCTAAAAGGCTGACACAACACGTGCACGTTGACGTCTAAGGATATTATAACCCTATATTACCATAAATGGTTTGATATCAAACTACAGCTAATTACATGTATACATAAGGGCACACCCAAATAGCGTATCTTTGACAACGACCACAAGTAAAGGTTGCTATGGTTTTATTGCACTTTTAAAGTGATTGTATAAAACCAATCATCAATGGCTCGTGTTTTGCGTGCATCCTTTCCAGTTAAACCACGCTACGCCAAATCTATATCACCATCGTATCATCTCATCCATGCATTTTCAGCACAAACTCAGCACACCTAGACTATCACCATCTTTCTTTCCTTTGTCACGTTCACGTGATGGCTATACTTCTTGCCTCTATCTCCCTACATGTAACCCACATCACTCCTAGTCTTGACTGGGTGGCACTGAAGCCATGCAGTCATTTGGTCCCCAGACTTCATCACTCCGGCCCTACTACTTTGAGTCATTTCTGCCTATCACCACCAACTATCACCTTACTATACACCATGGCAAATTATTTCAAACCAGAAATGATTGTTAATATATACATATAATTATAATTATATATATATATAGTTCTCTGCTCCATACATGTATAATGACCAAAATAGCGTAATACATAAATGCTATTGCCCAATTGTATACTGATCAGCCTTTTAAATGATGTCAATATGATCAATGTCCATGTGTTACAAGAGGAAGTGGTACATCCTTATTTAAGGATTGACACCATCCTTAAAAACAAGGATCACAACAGTAGAGATTATTGACCATAAAAACCATAGCAGTTCTAAAACTCTTGATTTTCTCTGATAGTCAGTTGCTCCAGCTATACTCACAACCTGATTGGTCAAAGAAATAACTTGTGGTTAACAAGTTATGCGTATAACATATACTATTGAGTCTTAAAACCTGCGACCTCACTGTCAATACATAACAGTGTGCAAACACTAAACACTCAGCGTATATGTATGTCAGCATAATGTTCATAGAGCGTATTAGCCCCACACTACCACAGTTGGAGAGGGCAATTTGTTTGATGTAGTGAACACAGGAATATTGGAGGTTTTCACAGGGTTAACAGAAGCTGCTCTAGAGGTACTAATAGGAGGTGATGGAGTCAGGGTTGGTGAAAGTGATGGAAATAGCTTGGCCGATGACGTGATAACAGAAGCTGGTGAAGAAATAACTCTTATTGGAGTAGACATCTGCCGAGAGGTCCATGATGTTACAACAGGGTCAGGTGTTGACATGAGCTTAGTTGGGAGTGGAAGGATTGTTGAGGTCTGCCTGAGTGATGGTGTTGAAGTGGAGGTTGCAGAAGGTGAGATGTTTGTAGATGTTTGTTTGGTAGAAGTTCATGGCGAGAAATTGTGGACATCAGTGCATAACTCGGCCTAGGATTGTAATTAAAAAAATCTGACTTCACCGTTAAACTCATCAGACACTTTAGATATTTATCACGTTATTAAAACAGCTAATTAATTTTAAAAATATTATTATTATTTTCGCTTTATAATGGATTATTTGCAAGTCTGCATGATAGAGAACTTAGGTAAGGCCATCGTCTTTACATAAAGTCATGCCAAACTAAAGCTATAGTCGATTTTAGTGATCTAATCATACGCATGCGCATTTGTAAATCGTTCCTCACATATTGGTTATTAATCATGTTATTAATTCATGATGAATGAGCTATCTTTTTTTAAAAGCTGTTGGCGGTACGCTCTTTTACATGTACATCGTATATTACTAGGCTGCTAAATTTTGATGAGCCAATGGCCATCAAGACGGCCGGCCGGGTCGCGGAAACATTTGGCCCTATCGACGCTCGTAGCTAGTTGGGCATAGCCCGACCTTCCGCCAATACGCGAAGCTCGGGCTACGCCCAACTAGCTCGTAGCCAGGTACAGTTCAGTAGTCTGGGGAGGGGGATCGGGGGGGGGGGGGGGGGGGGGGGGGGGGGGAGCGTTTTGGGCCCGATACGAAAGAGCGAGGGAAAGCACAATATGGTTGCTGCCAGCTTCTGACCTGATACAAAAAGTACGATAACTGGAACTCAAGTGGACACACAATGACGTGGTGGATTGTTTTCCGTATCATGTTCGATCGTTTAGCCTGCTCGATGAATGAAGCGCGAAGGCTAGGCACGTAAACCGATATGCTTATTAAAATCATAGATATTTGGATTCGGTAGCACTTTCCAGTATACAGCTGTGACCTACGTAGGCAAGTCTGCATGTGCCGTATTTTGAACCTTCGTCTGCATACATGTGTATGGCCAGAATCAGCGCTTTAATTTTACTGCAAAACAACTTCGGGGCTTCACCAAATTGGTGAAGCCCCGTTCGACTTTCATCTTTACTTTATGTGTACCCGTTGAACCGGAGCGCTGAGCAGTCTATCACTAGGCCAAACACAGGGAAAACGCGTCAGATCAGTTTTTGATTTTATAGATGATTGAACACACCTGCGTGGGAGTACTGTTCAATCATACGATGATTCAACAAGTGATTTTTTAAAAATAAAAAATTGATTCGCGGTCTTTTTTTTGCTGTGAAAGCCTCTGCATCAGGTTCATCTACCCCCCCCCCCCCCCCTCGCAGGGGCGTATCCAGGATTTCGGTGAGGGGGGTGCTCGAGGACCCAATACGAAAAGCGGGGGGGGGGGGGGGGGGGGGGGGGGTGCTGTCCGCTTTCGACCCGAAGATAGGAAAGTAGCTCCAAGGCAGCCAGCCTGGACATGGTGCGGTAGTGACACCAATCTGAGACGCGGCAATGACATGGGTATGGGACATGGACACAAAGCTAAGCTCTGCAAAGTGGGAGCACAACAGTAGTCAAATCATTAGTAATGAAAGATAAACAAAAATCATAAGGAGGGATAATTTATTCTGACGGCAGACAGTTCTCAAGATGTAAAATGCATCCAACCCTCATTCTGTTTTACCCACCTACAGTGTAGTTCAATGTATTTCCAGTCACCTGGAGTGCCCAGAGCATTGCATAGCAGCAGACTGTACTGCAATGATTGACAGAGAGATCACATGGAGTGTGCTTGTGTACGTGCATGTGTGTGTACGTGTGTGGTTATGTATCACATGACGCCAATATGGAATCATTTGCTTTATGAGGTACTATAGGGAAATCCACACACCTGGGATATGGGCAGGTGTTGCCACAGAGAACTTCCATCTGGAGGGTCGCTGTCAGCTTATACATGAAACCACTCAGTAATCCGGACGAGGAGATCGCTCGCGAACTATATCCGCCACTGGCCGAGGGAGTTACGTAGCCATATAAAATCGTTGCCTCACACATGTGAATTGGGCCTAGGACTTAAATGCTCTATATTAGTAACCCAAGCCAACGAAAACATGCGTTCGTACCCAAACAAAGAACACACCAAATTTGCGAGCAGTGGAGTTTCAGTTCTTTACTTCCAATTCCAACTGGAACGCCATAAACCGTAGTCTCGTACCCAGATCCAAACGTTTGTCATGTTCGATAATTTGGTTGTCATAGCAACGGTACGTCAAACACGCGACGTTTATTTTTTAAATCGTGTCATTGTCTGTCTTTACTTAAGCTACTAAGGGAAAAGGCTACCACCACAATGATACTCTCAGATTGGTGAACGCGATGGGCTGGAAAGCGATTCACGGCAGACGTATTGTGTAATGAGTCCTTTCCTATACTGAAATGGCTTTACCATCGTGTTAGACACATGTCCAGAAATCACAACCTTAGCCGCGCACTCACGATCAAGCACCAGGCTCCTTTCTGTAGTATGGATTGCTATTGGAATCTAATTACCGTGCGTCACGCGAGCTGTCGATAAAGCTAGGTGCCAACATTCCGGCGCACCAGAACAACTTCCTGACCAGACTCCAGACCACCAGACCCTGCAATGCGTACGTTTGGGTCTTGGTACGAGACTACATAAAACGGTCATCCGGGTAATTTTTTTTCAAGGCTTACGTACGTTTGGTTCTGGGTACGAGACTACAAGATACCCTGATGACCAAAAGTGCCCCAGGAACCCAGGGAAAGAAGCCCATGGGCATATAAACTTAATAGAAAGTTGCCTTGATCATTTTAGTATCTTTTTAAATTCTTATAACTAAACATTCCTGTCTTCAGTTCAGAGCAAAAAGAAGAATAGTGATGAAATATCATTATTAAAAAAGCAATTTTCCATACATCTCTATGGGAATGTACTAATTCTTATGAGGAACCCAGTGGAAGGGGCTAAAAATTACAGCAATCAGGTAGAGTGGTAGGTTTTTATGTTATCTATCATTTGAGTCCCTTAAACCTTTACTAGCTGCTTTCTCTGATTTATGGCATTCAAAAATAAACTTTATCCCATACATTTCTATGGACGCGTGCGCGGGAAATGTGACGGACGTTTGCAAAATTGGCCAGGAATTGCTAATGAGCGTCCGAAATTTCTCGCAATGTACAACAGGTAGTAATGGTGTTGACATGAGCCTTGCAGACACTGGAAGACTTGTGGAAGTCTGCTTCAATGATGTGACTCCAAGCGTTGAGATGATCTTTGATGAGGTAGGTGCAATTAATAGAGGATGTCGCATGTGCTGAGCAGACTACAGTGGTCAGTAGAAATATGCATCGGGTTATGTAATCATGGATCCACCCTGCATGCTGTACCTGAACTGGTGTATAAATAGCACTGCAAGCAGAACCAGTGAAGCCCACTTTGCAAGAGCAGTTCCCTCCATTAGCACACACCTTCAAGCAAAGTAAGTAATAACCACTTGTCAATCACAGGGAGGTACACACATACCCCATTTCCAGAGCACACCAGTCCATTGGATCCAACTGGACAAGGACGTGTGTTCAAGTTAGACAGCGGCAAACACTGAGATGAAATGCACACCTATATGTGTGGAGGTAGGTATGCAAAGTGTGGAGATTAGGAGTATGTATATTTTGCAGCAATCAAACATAATAATGCAGCTATATTTATAATGATAGCATAATATTCGGTCAGCAGCTACTCTCCCAACTGATTTATACAAACAGACACTCACACACAACACACCCTGCCCATATATGCGCAATGCATCCATTAGCATAATATTGGGTCAGCAGCTTCCCTCATACTCCTTGACAACTAATCCGTCAAGCATGAGATCACAACATTGTGTTCATAGAGCATATTAGCCCTGCACTACCACAGCTTGCAGGAATTATATATTAGAATAAATATTTGGCCAGTAGCTATATACTCTCCTACTCCTTGCATGACAACTAATCCATCATGCATGAAATCACAACATTGTGAGATTAAGCAATTTCCTGCTTTCCCTTACAAGCGTATTTCTAAAAGTCTGTCATGACACATCCTGGGATATAACCCTACCATAGATGGTTTGATATCAAACTACACCTAAGATCACACCTAAACTGAGCCCAATTAGCGTATCCTAGACAACGACCACAAGTAAAGGTTGCTATGGTTTTATTAATTGCGTGATGGCCCGTGTTTTATGTGCATCCATGCATTCGAGTTAAACTGATAGCCAAATCAGTATTATTTCACCATCGTACAATCGTTATCTCATCCATGCACGTTCATCACAAACCAGCACACTATCAACATCTTTCCTTTGCCACGTTCACGTGAGTCTACTTAGTGCCTCTATCTCTATAGTCTTGATACCATGCAGGTGATTTGCGTAACAGCTAGGGAGCGCTGTAAGCTCCTGCAGTGAAGCCTGGGGCCAAGCCCCATGCAGCCGCTTTTCAGTTTACTTTTGCGTTCATATATACTTTTTACTGACAGTGTATGAAATATTGATAACTAGCAAGCGCAACATTCGGACTGATCAATATACATGCCTGCGTGGATATGGATAGCAAATAGAAAACTCTTAATTCCTACTGCTCAGCAATTAGATTGGTGACGCAAAGCTATTGGGGTGGGAGGGGGGGGGGGGGGGGGGGGGGGGGGGCTTTAGACCCCAAAGACACCACCCTCCCCCTGGATCCACTTCATCACTCTGGCCCTCCTTTATTTCGAGTCATTTATGTTTCACCATCACCTCACTATATACGCTACGGCTCCGTCGTGCACAATAATTTGATAAAAATGTTTGTAAAAATATATAGTTTTTTGCTCCATACTGTGAACAAGCAGGTGGCATAGCAACCATGATGTATCGCCGGTTTAAAGTGATCTCAGGCTCGCGGCCTGTTTATGGCCCGTGAATTGCGAGGGTTGACGTGTGCAGGCAGAAATAGTTTTGAAATGTTGCAATCAATACAAAAGACTTTAGTGATGGTGCAATTTATATCAAGAGGGAGCTCGAGGAGCTGGTATCATTGGTATGGGTGGGGTGTCCGGTTCATGATCAATTAATAACAACGTTAAGTTAAACTAAAGAGATATAATGTCATGGGCGTCCATGGGGGGGGGGGGGGGGGGGCCATATTCGACCGCAATATGAATATATAAATGCACACGCTCGTCCCAATATTGGTTCAATTACTCACGCGACACTTCCAATATTGGTTCAATTACCCCTAGCACACCAAGCTTCTCATTATAGCGTAACCTTCCCACCGTCATCAAACTGCTTTTAAAACGAATCCGACATATTCGTATATCTCATTAACGGTGACACCTTTCCAATTATATCACATGCATGTCACAAAATAATATTTCATATTTGCGGTCGAATAAGGTCTATAGACTATAGTATTACTACGTACTATAGCGATGGCAGAGGCAACAACGGGTTACTATTGTTCGTACGTCTAGTAGTGCGATCTCGCGATCTAACCAGCAAAATTGATGATATTGTATTATTATCTTGCGAAACAGTGCCGCGCTGGAAAGGCCAAAATACGATGATTGGATTAGAAATTTAGCAACCTTTTACATGTGGTCGTTGTCAAGGATACGCTAATTGGGCTTTGGGTGTGACCTTAGCTGTAATTTTAATCTCAACCATCTATGGTGTTATCCGATGACGTGTCGCTGACGTGAGTTTTAGAAATACGCTTGTAAGGGAAACTTCTTAATCTCTCATCATTGTGATGCACGCATGGTTGTCAAGGACTGAGTAGGCGAGTATCTGCTGACCGAATATTATGTGATGGCTGCTTTAATTTGTGCATATGTGCATGGTTTGTTGTGTGTGAATGTATGTGTGCAAGGACGTATTGTGTACGTGCACTGTGTGATGAAATAGGTACACAATGCAGCATAATATTCGGCCAGCTGAGCAGCTACTCTCCCACTCTTCGACAGCTAATTTATGACATGCACATAAACAAACCGTCATGCACACAAACACCCCCCCCCCCCCCCCCCCCACACACACACACACACAAACCTCAACTATTGCCATTGATCACGCCGCATCGTCCTCCTACGCATTTCATATATCATGCTTTTAATTTAATTATATAAGCATTTCCGGAAACTATAGATCTACATACGCTATATAAAGAAACTGTTTTGCATATAAGACTTCGTATAGAGAGAAGAAAGAACTTTAGGATAAGACAAGTCACATTCATATGATGGAAGGGAACAAGTTGTGTCGCTTTGTGCTGCTCCTGGCGGTACTGTCACACGGAGTTTGGGCGCGTCGACCATTTAAGAGTCACCAGTCGCCCAAAGGTAGATTCAAAGGCTGAGCATGCATGTACTGCGAGATGATAAGAATTGTTTTTCTTACAGAAACGATTAAGAATTACGAGGTCTTCACGCCAGTAATCCAGTACGGTGACCAAAGAGAGGTATAAAACATAAAAATAAAAATAAGCCGTTGTTGATCAGAATCAAATTGTAGACCTCTTTGGATGTCTCCATCATCACCAAGTCTTACAACTTTACCATTCGATTGACAATGAACAAGTAAGCAGTCCCGCGCCGGCCAGGGCACGCGCGCTTCCTTATAATTGTCCGTGGGAGCATGCATGCTGCGCCGCTGCTGCATGCGCGCAAGTGTAATCCGTTCCGTGTATCTATTCCCACACAGGCAGTTACTGTCCCCGAGGTTCGTGTCAAAACATTATGATTCACAAGGCAAAGAAGTTCTTACAAAGGTCAGTGCATAGAATAAGTTAGCATTTTGTTTAAATTTCACTTCATGGCCACCGCAGGGCCAACCTAACTGCTTCTATCACGGCGAGGTCGAGGGGCATCCTACGTGGACTGCTACGATAAGCACATGCAGTGGGATTAGGTGAGAGACAGTACCGGTAGGAGGAGCAATATTTATCGTCAATCATTTCCATGCAGAGGGTCATTTGGAGATCTGGCTACCAAAACCTCCTTATACAACGTCGAACCGCTTGGTGACAACAAGAATATATCTGTAAGTGTCTGGTATACATCCACTACATAGCCTATGACATCACCGTTCTCGTGGGCAGCTTGATCAGCCACATGTCCTTTTTATGGAGACTGAATATCAAAATAGGACACGGACCTGCGGTACGATGACATCATTGCATGTGATGCTGATTTTGAACACGTGATGTATGTGCAGGGACGTCACACAACCACACTGTGAGGCCAGAAGCCATAGGACGGGAACTGCATCATTTGACAGAAAGGGTAAGAGAGCGATTAAGAGAAAGGCTAAAAGTGATATTGAATAATTTCTATTCTTAATAGTTAAGACGCCAAGCAACTGGACAGACTGGTACTCTATATGTTGAGTTAGTTATTATCAATGACTTGGCACAGGTATTTTAGATATAAATTGAAGTTGCATGAATTTATTTCATTTCTTACAAACAGTATCAAAAGTATGGGAGTGATCTCCAGACCACTGTAAACAGAGCCATTGAAATCACCAATGGAGCTGATAGTGTAAGGATTTTTATCAAAATGTGTATGCTTGACTCAAACCATCCTAACCCAATCTATTTAGCTGTACAAGACTTCTTTTGGAATTCGTATTGTGTTGGTACAAGTCATCACATGGTCCAACGGAAATATGATCACAGTTGCACCAGATTCCGGTACAACATTGGGCAACTTACAAGTCTATGCCCCAGCAGTGACCATTCAGCACGATGTCACCATGCTTCTAACGTATGTGATATAATTTGAGTACAATCATTGCACCTCGTTAAGCTTTTATTATACAGTGGGATCAGCTTGGATTCATATGTGGTTGGCCTGGCATATGTCAGTGGCATGTGCAGCTCCTACTCTGTCAATTTGGTTGAGGACTTTGGCTCACTGCCTGCAGTCTCCAGCACCACTGCACATGAAATAGGGCATCTGTTCAGCATGAATCATGACACTGGTAGGTTTCTTCCTTCTTGTCCAGACATCCTTAACATTCCCCCTCCCCCCTGATGTGTACACACAGCTTCCTGCACCTGTGCCCAGTCCACTGGATGCATCATGGCGGCAGTACAAGGGTCTGTAGTCCCAAACCAGTGGAGCAGTTGCAGTGTCCAGACTATCACTACAGCATTGAGCACCACTAACCTGGGGTCATGTCTTACCAACATTCCTCAAACCATTGTCGGTACTCCAAAATGTGGGAATGGTATTCGTGAAGGAAATGAAACTTGTGACTGTGGAACCCTTCAGGTGAGTGTGTGTGAGTGTGAGTGTGTGTGTGTGTGTGTGTGTTTGTGTGTGTGTGTGTGTGTGTGTGTGTGTATGTGTGCTGTATCTGGTGGCATTCCTATAACAGGCTTTCTTATTGTATGACAGGAGTGCACAGATCCATGTTGCAATGCTTCCACATGCCAGCTAGCAGCAGGAGCACAGTGTGGTGGAGGAGCCTGTTGTAGCAACTGTCGCTTTGTGTCCTATGGCACTCAATGTCGGGCATCAAGTGGAGAGTGTGACATAGCTGAGGTGTGCAGTGGATGCTCCTCCCAGTGTCCTGGGGACCAGTATGTCCAAGATGGAACATCATGTGGGAGTGGCACTGGTTATTGCTATGGAGGGGCGTGTCCCACACGAGACAATCAGTGCAAAGCCTTCTATGGATCATGTATGTTGGGGGAATGCATGATATATGTCTTCAATCATTGTATTTCAACACAACATATTAGCTGGTGGAGATGGGGACAGCAGCTGTTACACTAACTACAACACTCGAGGAGATCTCCATGGCAACTGTGGGCCTACAGGAGTCAGTACATATACTGCATGCAGTGCAAGGTAAATCTTCTCTACACAGAGATACTGATCTGACCTAATTAATTTCTCACCTTGTGACTTGTAGCAATGTCTATTGTGGATCACTTCAGTGTGCCAACACTGGAACTCAGTTTCCTACCATCAGCATAGTTGGATCTACACAGCTTGGCACTCATGGCACAACCGCTGCTACATGCAAGTATGTTTTAAGTGGCTACGCACACTTCTTACCGTGGGGACATTACACACACCTACACACATGGAGAACAATACCACCCTCATGGAGGCATTAAATGGAGACATTGTATCCCAACACAGGTCCTTCCTTGTAACCCCTAGTGATGGCAGCATAACAAACATATGGCTTGTACAAAATGGAACTAAATGTGGCAGCAATCAGGTAAAATTTGTTGCATGACAAAGTTGCAACTCAGGCATGTTGGAGTAAATTATTGCAAAGTTAAATATAATCTATAAGCTCCTAATCTCCACACTTTGCATCCTCACCTCCACACATAGGTGTGCATTTCATCTCAGTGTTTGCCGCTGTCTAACTTGAACACACGTCCTTGTCCAGTTGGGTCCAATGGACTGGTGTGCTCTGGAAATGGGGTATGTGTGTATCTCGCTGTGATTGACAAGTGGTTATCATTTACTTTGCTTGAAAGGTGTGTACTAATGGAGGGAACTGCTCTTGCAAAGTGGGCTTTACTGGTTCTGCTTGCAGTGCTGTTTACACCAGTTCAGGTACAGCATGCAGGGTGGATCTATGATTACATAACTTGATGCATCTCTCTACCACTGTAGTCTGTACAACACCCACATCCTCTATAATTGCACCTACCTCTTCAAAGATCATCTCAACGCTTGCAGTCACATCATTGAAGCAGACTTCCACAAGTCTTCCAGTGTCTGCAAGGCTCACATCAACACCAGTTCCTGTTGTAACTTCTGCCAAACAAACATCTACAAACATCTCACCTTCTGCAACCTCCACTTCAACACCATCACTCAGGCAGACCTCAACGATCCTCCCACTCTCAACTATTAAGCTCATGTCAACACCTGGTCCTATTGCAACATCCTCCTCCAAGCAGATGTCTACTCCAATAAGAGTTATTTCTTCACCAGCTTCTGTTGCCACATCATCCAAGCTACTTGTATCACTTCCTCCAACCCTAACTCCATCACCTCCCATTGGTACATCTAGAGCAGCTTCTGTTAACCCTGCGAAAACCTCCAGTATTCCTGTGTTCACTACATCAAACAAATTGCCCTCTCCAACTGTGGTAGTGCAGGGCTAATATGCTCTATGAACACTATGCTGACATTCATATATGCTGAGTGTTTAGTATAACAATATGTCTTCGCAGGTTCTAAGACTAGCTCAATTGTATATATACTGTTTAATGAAATTGAAGATGGAGTTTTAATGGCAAAAGTGTGGTTACAATATATGGTGAATTGCATTTCATCACCATCAAAATTAACCTCATTAACCTCATAAGTGAAAAGATACGAGAAAGTTGGTGGTATATTAGGTTTAAAGATGCAAACAGGATGATTGGATGCTAAGAAAAGCCGCGAAAACATCCCATCCATATTGAATTGTTTTGGACAGTACATTAATTGTTGTGTGATATTTTTCTCAGTTAAAACCTTAATTTCCCAGGTCCAAGTCCTACGCTAGGACTGGCCAATATTTAAAAATTCATCATAAATAGAAAAGCAGTTTTTGGCATCAATTTCTCTACTGTTGTATGGTGTGTCTATCGTGCTAAATTTACCAATTGTCAATCTATTTTTTAAATCACACCCTTGGTTGGAGCAAATAAACAGATACGGTTCTTATATGTAGAGAATTTAATTGTCACAGAAAAAGGTACGACAAGTAAATCTGTATAACTTTTTTTTTTGAATGTGTTTGAAGCATGATGTGTGGGCTATTATACATGTATACATTCTACAGTGTTTTTACTGTAATTGGTTTTTCCATTCTTACCGTAAACGCACTCAAGATTTTGCCCCATGTTCACGTGGGTGTTGTTTGCTAATTTTCAAGCCAATTTGACCAATTTCGATGCATTCCTCATTACGTGACGCGTGACGTAAACGCAATAAAATTGTAATCAGAACAAGTCGTGTACAGGCATTTCCCCAGACCCTGTGTGGATACGCAAGGGTGTGGCTACGCTAGACTATACCTAGGCTATATTGTTTAATCGTATACAATGTAAGAAAAAGGTTAAAACAGCATTGGTAGTTGGTAGGTGCACGCTGGGAATTTTAATGCTAGCTAGCAAAATGAACGATAACTATTTAAAAGATAATTTAAAGATCTCCTTAATATATAACGCGTTCGCACTTTTAATATGTATCCCCGGTATTAAACTTGTGTTATTGTAGCTTCAAAACAACAGCGATTAGCAGCTTCTATATGTTCGACACACCGATCTTTTCCAAATGCGTATTAATAATTGGCCCCATCTCCCTTAATTTTGCGTGCATCCAGTGACCGTCTCTCGCGGGCCATGACGTAATAAATTACGTCATGGTCCGCGACGTCATCCATGCACGTTCACCACAAACTCCGCATACTATCACCAACTTTCCATCGTCACGCTCACGCCTGCTTATTGCTTCCACCTTTCCTTTGTCATGTGCATCGCTCCTAGTCTGCATGGATACCAGGTGTCCCCAGAATTATCTCTGCCCAGACTAAATCATTGCGGCTCTCCTTCGTGCATTGTCATGCAGTATTGTGTATTTCGAGCCATCTATGTTTCACCGCCATCACTTAATACACCACGGCTCTTTTACTAGAACAAAAACTTCCGTGCACAGTTATTGAAAAAAATCCATACATGTACTTCTTTGAACATGCAGGTGTGACATAGCAACCATTATGTTACTGTAGTATAGTTATAGAGTGATTTCAAGCTCGCAGCCTGTTTATGGTGAATTGTGAATAATGACGCGGTCGAAATGGCTTTCAAATTATCCAGGCAAAATACTAAAGTCTTCAGTTTGCAATTCTGTACGATATCCGGCCGAGAGGTCAGGCCAGGTGACTTTGAATTGCATGTATACTGTAGCTCAGTGCGATAACGTTTGGTGAGATGAAAATCGATCCCCAACATTGTATTGACCATCTCATCCCATCACCCGTGCCATACCTTAGCAACAACCGTGCTAGGCTGTTAGCGCATGCGCAAGCGATGTGACTGAATAAAGCCGGTCAGATGGGTGATTTGAACCCCCTCATGAGCCCCATTTCGCTAGGGTTTTGGGACCTCAGAAGGCCCCCTTTGCCGTCTTGGTCGGGTTTCACACATTATTAGCTATTAGCGCATGCGCAATCGATCTGCTACTATTATGAATCTTATGTGCAGAAGATAGCTAATAGCTATGCACACACACACACACACACACACACACACACACACACACACACACACACACACACACGCACACACACACACACACACACACACACACACACACAGGTTAACTAGAAAACATGATGCCAACAGCTGGAGCTCTCAATCCCTAAACTGTGCATTCAGTTTCTGTGAATGCCGAAATCTAAATGGATTTATTTGGGCTCCCTCCTAATCAAAAAAGCAGAAAGCGGCTGTATAGGATGTCCAAACTGACATATTGTTTCCTAGCTTTTTACACCTTCAAATATCACTATTTTATACATGTATGCGGTTAACGTTGCTAGGACATATGACCTCACTACCGGTGTGCCAATACTAAACATGTGTGTCAGCATACATGTAGTGTTCATAGAGCATATCAGCCCTGCACTACCACAGTTGGAGAGGGCAATTTGTTTGATGTAGGGAACACAGGAATACTGGAGGTTTTCGCAGGGTTAACAGAAGCTGCTCTAGATGTACCAATGGGAGGTGATGGAGTTAGGGTTGGAGGAAGTGATACAAGTAGCTTGGATGATGTGGTAACAAAAGCTAGTGAAGAAATAACTCTTATTGGAGTAGACATCTGCTTGGAGGAGGATGTTGCAACAGGACCAGGTGTTGACATCAGCTTAATAATTGAGAGTGGGAGGATCGTTGAGGTCTGCCTGAGTGATGGTGTTGAAGTGGAGGTTGCAGAAGGTGAAATGTTTGTAGATGTTTGTTTGGTAGAAGTTACAACAGGACCAGGTGTTGACATGAGCTTAGTTGAGAGTGGGAGGATTGTTGAGGTCTGCCTGAGTGAAGGGGTTGAAGTGGAGGTTGCAGAAGGTGAAATGTTTGTAGATGTTTGTTTGATAGAAGTTACAACAGGAACTGGTGTTGACATGAGCTTAGTTGAGAGTGGGAGGATTGTTGAGGTCTGCCTGAGTGAAGGTGCCGTTGAAGTGATGGTTGCAGAAGGTGAGATGTTTGTAGATGTTTGTTTGGCAGAAGTTACAACAGGTAGTACTGGTGTTGACATGAGCCTTGCAGATACTGGAAGACTTGTGGAAGTCTGCTTCAATGATGTGACTGCAAGCGTTGAGATGATCTTTGAAGAGGTAGGTGCAATTATAGAGGATGTGGGTGTTGTACAGACTACAGTGGTAGAGAGATGCATCAAGTTATGTAATCATAGATCCACCCTGCATGCTGTACCTGAACTGGTATAAACAGCACTGCAAGCAGAACCAGTGAAGCCCACTTTGCAAGAGCAGTTCCCTCCATTAGCACACACCTTCAAGCAAAGTAAATGATAACCACTTGTCAATCACAGCGAGATACACACATACCCCATTTCCAGAGCACACCAGTCCATTGGACCCAACTGGACAAGGACGTGTGTTCAAGTTAGACAGCGGCAAACACTGAGATGAAATGCACACCTATATGTGTGGAGGTGGGGATGCAAAGTGTGGAGATTAGGAGCTTATAAATTATATTTAACTTTGCAATAATTTACTCCAACATGCCGCCTGAGTTGCAACTTTGTCATGCAACAAATTTTACCTGATTGCTGCCACATTTAGTTCCATTTTTTACAAGCCATATGTTTGTTATGCTGCCATCATTAGGAGTAACAAGGAAGGACCTGTGTTGGGATACAATGTCTCTATTTAATGCCTCTATGAGAGTGGTATTATGTTCTCCACCATGGTAAGAAGTGCATGTGTGTAACCACATAAAACATACTTGCATATGGTTGTGCCATGAGTGCCAAGCTGTGTAGATCCACGTATGCTGATGGTAGGAAACTGAGTCCCAGTGTTGGCACATTGAAGTGATCCACAATAGACATTGCTACAAGTCACAAGGTGAGAAATTAATTAGGTCAGATCAGTATCTCTGTGTAGAGAAGATTTACCTTGCACTGCATGCAGTATATGTACTGACTCCTGTAGGCCCACAGTTGCCATGGAGATCTCCTCGAGTGTTGTAGTTAGTGTAACAGCTGCTGTCCCCATCTCCACCAGCTAATATGTTGTGTTGAAATACAATGATTGAAGACATATATCATGCATCCCCCCAACGTACATGATCCATAGAAGGCTTTGCACTGATTGTCTCGTGTGGGACATGCCCCTCCATAGCAATAACCAGTGCCACTCCCACATGATGTTCCATCTTGGACATACTGGTCCCCAGGACACTGGGAGGAGCATCCACTGCACACCTCAGCTATGTCACACTCTCCACTTGATGCCCGACATTGAGTGCCATAGGACACAAAGCGACAGTTGCTACAACAGGCTCCTCCACCACACTGTGCTCCTGCTGCCAGCTGGCATGTGGAAGCATTGCAACATGGATCTGTGCACTCCTGTCATACAACAAGAAAGCCTGTTATAGGAATACCACCAGATACAACACACATACACACACACACACACACACACACACACATGCACACACACACACACATACACACACACACACACACACACACACACACTCACACACACTCACCTGAAGGGTTCCACAGTCACAAGTTTCATTTCCTTCACGAATACCATTCCCACATTTTGGAGTACCGGCAATGGTTTGAGGAATGTTGGTAAGGCAAGACCCCAGGTTAGTGGTGCTCAGTGCTGTAGTGATAGTCTGGGCACTGCAACTGCTCCACTGGTTTGGGGCTACAGACCCTTGTACTGCCGCCATGATGCAGCCAGTGGACTGGGCACAGGTGCAGGAAGCTGTGTGTACACATCAGGGGGGAGGGGGAATGTTAAGGATGTCTGGACAAGAAGGAAGAAACCTACCAGTGTCATGATTCATGCTGAACAGATGCCCTATTTCATGTGCAGTGGTGCTGGAGACTGCAGGCAGTGAGCCAAAGTCCTCAACCAAATTGACAGAGTAGGAGCTGCACATGCCACTGACATATGCCAGGCCAACCACATTTGAATTCAGGCTGATCCCACTGTATAATAAAAGCTTAATTAGGTGCAATGATTGCACTCAGAATATTATATCACATACGTTAGAAGCATGGTGACATCGTGCTGAATTCTCACTGCTGGGGCATAGACTTGTAAGTTGCCCAATGTAGTACCGGAATCTGGTGCAACTGTGATCATATTTACATTGGACCATGTGATGACTTGTACCAACACAATACGAATTCCAAAAGAAGTCTTGTACAACTAAATAGATTGGGTTAGAATGGTTTTAGTCAAGTATACACATTTTGATAAAAATCCTTACACTATCAGCTCCATTGGTGATTTCAATGGCCCTGTTTACAGTGGTCTGGAGGTCACTCCCATACTTTTGATACTGTTTGTAGAAACTAAATTATTTCAACTTCTCAGTATTTATGTTTAGATGTATATATACCTGTGCCAGGTCATTGATAATAACTAACTCAACATATAGAGTACCAGTCTGTCCAGTTGCTTGGCGTCTTAACTATTAATAATAGAAATTATCCAATATCACTTTCAGCCTTTCTCTTAATCACTCTCTTACCCTTTCTGTCAAATGATGCAGTTCCCGTCCTATAGCTTCTGGCCTCACAGTGTGGTTGCGTGACGTCCCTGCACATACATCACGTGTTCAAAATCAGCATCACATGCAATGATGTCATCGTACCGCAGGTCCGCGTCCTATTTTGATATTCAGTCTCCATAAAAAGGACATGTGGCTGATCAAGCTGCCCACGAGAACTGGTGATGTCATAGGCTATGTAGTGGATGTGTACCAGACACTTACAGATATATTCTTGTTGTCACCAAGCGGTTCGACGTTGTATAAGGAGGTTTTGGTAGCCAGATCTCCAAACGACCCTCTGCATGGAAATGATTGACGATAATTATTGCTCCTCCTACCGGTACCGTCTCTCACCTAATCCCACTGCATGTGCTTATCGTAGCAGTCCACGTAGGATGCCCCTCGACCTCGCCGTGATAGAAGCAGTTAGGTTGGCCCTGCGGTGGCCATGAAGTGAAATTTAAACAAAATGCTAACTTATTCTATGCATGCACTGACCTTTGTAAGAACTTCTTTGCCTTGTGAATCATAATATTTTGACACGAACCTCGGAGATAGTAACTGCCTGTGTGGGAATAGATACACGGAACGGATTACACTTGCGCGCATGCAGCGGCGCAGCATGCATGCTCCCACGGACAATTATAAGGAAGCGCGCGTGCCCTGGCCGGCGCGGGACTGCTTACTTGTTCATTGTCAATCGAATGATAAAGTTGTAAGACTTGGTAATGATGGAGACATCTAAAGAGGTCTAAAATTTGATTTGTAGTTTTCTGATCAACGGCATTTTAGTTTAATTTTAATTTTACCTCTCTTTGGTGGATTACTGGCGTGAAGACCTCGTAGTTCTTAATCGTTTCTGTAAGAAAGACAATTCTTATCATCTCGCAGTACATGCTCATGATCAGCCTTTGAATCTACCTCTGGGCGACTGGTGACTCTTAAATGGTCGACGCGCCCAAACTCCGTGTGACAGTACCGCCAGGAGCAGCACAAAGCGACACAACTTGCTCCCTTCCATCATATGAATGTGACCTTTCTTATCTTTCTGTCTTAAGCTTCTCTATATGAAGTCTTGTGAAAACTGTTCCTTTTTATAGTGGCCGAAGTTAAGAGCATCTATACCGATTCCGGTAACGATGTTAATTATGCACTTCCTCTGGCTCTAGTCTTTATAGTGCATGAAAGTTGTATTAAGATGTGTGTGTGCGTGTGTGCATGTGCGTGTTTGTGTGTGCGTGTGTGCGCGTGTGTGTGTGTGGGGTGTGTGTGTGTGTGTGTGAGTGTGCATGTTTGGGTGTGAGTACACGCTTGCCACTACGTATACATGTACCATTTATGCATAATGCATACTTGCACGCCACACTAATTAGTGAAATTAGTGAATCATCAGTGGTAATTTATCGGTTTCCTGCTTTCCACGTATATGTATTTCTAGAAGGTCTGACATAATGCATTTTAAGGATACATGCATCGATAAGATACAGCTAAGGTCACACCTAGAGTCCAAATGGCATAATCTAGACAACGACCATGCATAACAAGCACAGGTTGCTACACTGTATGTGTGGTTTGATTACACAGACCAGAGATAATGCGCGAAGCGCACTTTTAATACGCAAAGCTAGCGACATACGAAGAAATGTTGTAACAAAAGGGTCAGTTGAGCCATTTATAAAATTAATGCATGTGTACAGGCTATATAATGTTATAATTTATGTGCACGGTCTATATACATAATTATATCTGTGTGTATGCCGGTAGCTATAGGTAGCTTAGTTGTGCTTTCCTACTATACAATACAATTAATTAAAACCTATAATAAATAACCCCCTGTCTATCTAATGCTATAAAGCAGTTGCTCTGTGTTTTTAAAAAAACTGTAGCCTCTATGACTTTTTTTTTTTTAATACAGCTAGCGATTTTTTATGCAAGCAGAAACAACTTGAAGCAAAGCGCCGACATGCCTCAGTGACACGGTCGCTGGTACTGTGGAAGACCGCACCTGCATGGATGCACAACCTTGTTTATCACTGGCGCTAGAAAGTATTTCCGGCTCAGTGTGAGGAGGAAAGGTTTGTTTCGGTAGCGAAATTATAGAGGCAAACATAACACATTGCGCAATAAGTGGGGTGCGTAAGTGCTCAATCGTCACCTATTCATCTTATCATCACCAACTTTTATACGTTCGGCTAGTCAATTAGCACGTTAGAAATAATTTTACTATTATTGTGATATACGGTACGTAAGTCCCACCCCCGTATTATACATGTATTAGTGTGAACACAAATTAAAGACCTTCGTGCCCTAGAGTGTTAGTGAAATGCCGGGCTTGTAAAATATATGTCCGTACGTCCGCACCAATTGTTGCTTTTGCTAAAACTCATCTGTCTTTCGATTTGCACCGCTGGATCAGATATTCGAAATGCTAGTCGTTCTGCTGATGATCAGCAGATATATACAATTGCCAGCCGGGTGTGCGGCCTTAGTGTTCATCCGTTCACGTAAGGGTTCTATGCGTGGGCTAATCAGTTGGCTAAACAAAACCCCTTCCCCCACGGCCCCACCATCACCTCCCTTTCATGCACTCATTAGCACCATCATGGGTCATGCACCTCTCACTTTTACTGTGGATGTACACTTAACAGCATCTTCCTTTACGAGAACAAACGTAATGTAAACTGATCATGATATTAAATAACATGATTTCATGCCTTTCATGCACTTTTCTGTCCTAAGATGACGTCTGAATCGGCAGATTCTCTGTTGTCCGCAAACATAGCAACCATTATGAATCGTATGCCATGTAACGATTTAATTTGTGGACATGTAATGAATTAGACCCTGAATGAAATAATTGTGTGAATAGAGTGATGAATGCATCACACTGACAGCTTGCTCAGTTACGTGGATCGTGCAGGTTGACCTAGCTAGTCTCCAGGTTAATACACAAAGCTTCAAAGACTACAAACAAAAATGCATCACACCGGCTACATGATGATATGAATAATGGCACGCAATCGTTTAATTAGTGTACAAATTGAGTTAACACCCTTTCCCTAGGGATAATGTTCGAATGGTGTAACGATTGAAGATAACTGAATATAACACTGCATATGTTCCGTATACCGATGCTCAATTTGACCGGATGCCAGGGTACTGATCCAGCTGTTTGCGCCGATATTGTTTTAACCTAAATGTTACCCATGCCAGGCCAGTTGGACAATAAATACAGCTTGCCTGGGGTATAGTGGAGAAGTATTAATATTTAGTAGGTTTAATTAATTAAGTCAGTTTCTAAATTTTCTCCCGTGGCCGGACACGTACACAGGGCTACCACATAATTTACATCGTATACAGGTATGCATAACGGTGATAAACAACATATTATTGTTTTTAACAGCACAATGCTATAGCTATAGCTACCCTTGCACCATGCCGGCCAGTGCGTCACTAGTGCAAGGAATCAATTTTTTAATCAGTAGACAAAGCCGCAAAGGTTAACGCTAGACAAAGAAAGTAAGAAAGGCTACGTACCGTTAATCAGTGTTACATTGTACCCAAAGCGCGCACGTATGATGCACGTTGGCTTTGGGGTCACGTGCCTTCACTTTAGTTGGGCGTAGCCCGACCTCCGCGTATTGGCGGAAGGTCGGGTACCTGGATTTGTACCCATCTGATAGCGTATGTGGGCTATTATCAGCTATCAGATGGGTACAAATCCAGGTACATGTATAGGCTTGATACCCGACCTTCCGCCAATACGCGATGGTCGGGCTACGCCCAACTACCTTCTCTTTGGGGGTCCCGTGGCACTGCCAATCTTTATTTCGATCGTGTGGGCGGGGTCCGTCGCGTGCATACGTATGTCTTCATCTGGTCCCGGTCCCAGACAAAATTTAAAAAGCAATACGTATAATAATTTTCTCTATAGTGGGTGGGGCTGCAGTTTGAGTTGCAAATGGATCCAGAAGTAAGTTGTAATGTGTCATTGTGATAGTAACTCGGGCTGTATTGTAGAGGCGTCGCCTCACCTAGCACCTAGAAATACTTTAGCCATGAAGTGAGCTGTAGGGCACCGAAATTGACGCTGGGACAATTTGTTTAAATCACGCAATTGGATAAGATGGATGCGCATCAAATAGACTCTAGCGCTTTTCAAGTTGCCCTGCAATGTCGATCTTTTCTGGGTGTACGCTTCTTTCAATTGTGAGTGGAGATTGGATTTAGGGTGGAGGGTGTTTCTTTATATTTGTATGCGAACGTCACGTGTTTACTAGATCGCAATCTACAATGAATGGCCCACCTTAGGGAATCGAACAGGCGGCTTAATGTAATTCCCTCGAATTGGAGCTATCGTGCGGTCGAAGATATATTATCTACGTACGAGTGTTAGGTTTTTTTTCTCCTGTCGAGTATAATGCCTTTGTCCTGCTTTGCATTATTGGTTGTCTTTTAAACAATCGTCTTTGTGTTACTGACCCGCCTGCAATTGTTATGTATGTAGCTAGTGGTGTGTGTGTGGGGGGGGGTGTGTGTGTTTTGTGTGTGTGTGTGTGTGTGTGTGTGTGTGTGCATTGTGTGTGTGTGTGCATTGTGTGTGTGCATGTGTGTGTGTGTGTGTTTTGTGTGTGTTGTATGTATTATTTACCATGTGTGTTTCCTGTGAGCATGTGTTAGTACTATTGTGTGTATGTGAGAGTGTATGTGAGTGTGTATGTGAGAGTGTATGTGAGAGTGTATGTGAGTGTGTATGTGAGACAATGTGTGTAGTGTGTAATTTGTAATGTACTCTCATCATACTTTGATCAGTGGTTTAGGTAGCCAGTGGTTAACCATTAGAAGTATGTTGATCAAAGAAAGGTTCATATTAGCAATGTTATTTGAGGGGTAGGGGGAATCAGGTGCTGGTCACACATCAGGTGATTATCTCAAATACCCTTATCCTAAATTTGTTTGGCGATCCACACACAAAAAAAATGTACACTGCAAGTGGGCTAGTGCATGGAGAGAGAGAGAAGAAAAGCAGTCCTACCTGTGTGTATAGTCACATGATCTTCACATGACCATTTATCACATGGATTCCTATGATGTTTGCATGACCCCACATTTATTGTATATTCTTGTGAGGTGGTCACACTTCCACTGTCTGTACGTTTTTTCTTTTTTTTTTCTGCAGCCCCTCACATCAACCAAGGAGACGGACTACGAGTTTGTCTTTAAAAGTAAAGAAAATTTATCACACATATATGCATATAAGTCAGCGCCTTGATTATAAAAGTGGTAATGTATATTATTCTAATTGGACCACACCAGTATGATCGGCAGGTGATATTATTCTTCTAGCATGCTGTGCTAATATCCCATTGTCCTTCATCACCATCACCCCATCACCAATCCATCATCACCTCATTCTCCTTGTAGCTTCCTTTTTACTCTATCTCCTCCATTCCCTCCACCACCCTCCTCCTCCCTCTCCTCCTCCCTCTCCTCCTCCCTCTCCTCCTACCTCTCCTCCCTCTCCTCCCTCTTCTCCCTCTTCTTCCTCTCCTCCTCCCCCTCCTCCCTCTCCTCCCTCGCCTCCTCCCCTCCCTCTCCTCCCTCTCCTCCTCCCCTCTCTCTCCTTCTCCCCCTCCTCCCTCCTCCCCTCTCTCTCCTTCTCCCCCTCCTCTCTCCTTCCTCTCCTCCCTCTCCTCCTCTCCTCCCTCTCCTCCCTCTCCTCCCTCCTCCCCTCTCTCTCCTTCTCCCCCTCCTCCCTCCTCCCTCTCCTTCCTCTCCTCCCTCTCCTCCCTCTCCTCCTCCCTCTCCTCCCTCTTCTCCCTCTCCTCCTCCCCTGCTCCCTCTCCTCCTCCCCTGCTCCCTTTCCTCCTCCACCACCTCCTCCACCTCTTCCTCCTCCAGTTGTTCTTGTGGGTGATGCATCAGTTGGAAAATCTAATCTCCTGACACGTTTTACAAAAAACGAATTTAATGAGCATACAAGGGAGACTATTGGTGTTCACTTTACCTCAACCATTGTCAAAATAGGAGCCAAGAATGTGAAAGCACAGATATGGGACACAGGTAATATTAGCTACAAATAGCACCTCTTTGAATGGCCTCCATTCCTTGTGGTCACTCTCCTCCCCTATCTCCTCCCCTATCCTTACCATGTGGTCACTCTCCTCCCCTATCCTCACCCTGTGGTCACTCTCCTCCCCTATCCTTACCATGTGGTCACTCTCCTCCCCTATCCTCACCCTGTGGTCACTCTCCTCCCCTATCCTCACCCTGTGGTCACTCTCCTCCCCTATCCTCACCCTGTGGTCACTCTCCTCCCCTATCCTCACCCTGTGGTCACTCTCCTCCCTATCCTTACCCTGTGGTCACTCTCCTCCCCTATCCTTACCCTGTGGTCACTCTCCTCCCCTATCCTCACCCTGTGGTCACTCTCCTCCCCTATCCTCACCCTGTGGTCACTCTCCTCCCCTATCCTTACCCTGTGGTCACTCTCCTCTCCTATCCTTACCCTGTGGTCACTCTCCTCCCCTATCCTTACCCTGTGGTCACTCTCCTCCCCTATCCTTACCCTGTGGTCACTCTCCTCCCCTATCCTTACCCTGTGGTCACTCTCCTCTCCTATCCTTACCCTGTGGTCACTCTCCTCCCCTATCCTTACCCTGTGGTCACTCTCCTCTCCTATCCTTACCCTGTGGTCACTCTCCTCCCCTATCCTCACCCTGTGGTCACTCTCCTCCCTATCCTTACCTCCTGTGGTCACTCTCCTCCCCTATCCTTACCTCCTGTGGTCACTCTCCTCCCCTATCCTTACCTCCTGTGGTCACTCTCCTCCCCTATCCTTACCTCCTGTGGTCACTCTCCTCCCCTATCCTTACCTCCTGTGGTCACTCTCCTCCCCTATCCTTACCTCCTGTGGTCACTCTCCTCCCCTATCCTTACCTCCTGTGGTCACTCTCCTCCCCTATCCTTACCTCCTGTGGTCACTCTCCTCCCCTATCCTTACCTCCTGTGGTCACTCTCCTCCCCTATCCTTACAGTGGGTGTTCATTATAAGACAACAGTGCCACTATTGACCACTATTGATGGGTCTAAATCACGCCCTACAAGTTGGTTTTGGTTGCATGAGCACTAAATACGCTGTGTCTACCCTCCTACCTGTTGTAATCATACATGCAAATTAAATCGATTGTTCTTAATCAATTTTAGACCATCCATAGTGGCACTTATTTGGTCTTATAATGGAACACCCACCTATTCCCATGGGAACACCCACCTATTCCCTTGTGGTCAAAGTTCTTCTCCTTAGGAATATGTAGTAGTTGTACAGTAGATTTGGTGGGTGTGGTCAGTGCTATATCAAAGATGGTGTTTGCCCTGACCTCTTTATCCAGCTGGTCAAGAGAGGTACAGATCAATCACACATGCGTAAGTCTCGGGATGCTTACCTTATGTGGTGTGGTGTGAGGTGTAGTGTGGTGTGAGGTGTGGTGTAGTGTGGTGTGAGGTGTAGTGTAGTGGTGTGGTGTGAGGTGTAGTGTAGTGGTGTGATGTGAGGTGTAGTGAAGTGTGAGGGTGTAGTGTGAGGTGTAGTGAAGTGTGAGGGTGTAGTGTAGTGGTTTGAGGTGTAGTGTGGTGTATAGTGGTGAGGTGTAGTGTGTGGTGTATAGTGGTGTGAGGTGTAGTGTGATAGGGTAGTGTAGTGTAGTGTGTAGTGGTGTGAGGTGTAGTGTAGTGGTGTGAGGTGTAGTGTGTAGTGGTGTGGTATGAGGTGTAGTGTGCAGTGGTATGGTGTGAGGGTGTAGTGGTGTGGTGTAGTGTGTACTGGTGTGGTATGAGGTGTAGTGTGCAGTGGTCTAACTTATTGACCATTACGTGACATTCCGGAATACTTGACGTCACTTTAGGGGCGGGGCCACTAGCTGCTCACATTAGGGGGCGGGGCAACAGTAGTAGCTCACTTTAGGGGCGGGCCACGGTAGCGGCTCGCATAAGGGGCAGGGCCACAGTAGCGGCTCACATAAGGGGCGGGGCCACAGTAGCGGCTCACATAAGGGACGGGGCCACAGTAGTAGCTCACTTTAGGGGCGGGACCACAGTAGCAGTTTGCAATAGGAGGCACGTCTATTGTGGAGTTGGGAAAACAGTTAGTGTTCGTGGGGCGGCCATACCACTTTTACCAATGAAAATTCATTTGGTGAAGGTGGGTCCAGATGATTGATGTCAATATTGAAAGCAGTAAGGTCACACTAATAAGAGTACCAACAGTTTGGCCAACTCCACAATGAAATTTGCCTTTTTTTTCTTCTAACATGAGCTGGCAAAAGTGAGATGTTGCTCTCTTTAGTTCTGGATACGCACGTAACTTTATAATCATGATATTTTCAATGTCATTGAGTGCCCGGTGTCCAGACCACTGCAATGGGCAGCAGTGGGACATATGTCACAATACGTTGAACATAATTCCTTTTTGAAGCAATAATATAAGTTACCCCAAAATTATACATGGTGTATGGATGGATACCTTACAATATCTGGGTTATAATCAGTAAATTTCAGACCTTAAGACTAAGTTATCCTAATTCTGGCGAAACCTGTGGCACCCGAAAAATAGGTAAATAAGTATATCTATAAAGTATATTGGAATGCATAACAATGCTCCTTTCAGGAACTGCAATTGTCACTTATCAACGCCTATTGTTTGCCTTTTAAAAATAACTCTGTGTGTGTGGTGTGTGGTATGTGGGTGTGTGTATGTGTGTGGTGTGTATGTGTGTATGTGGGTGGTGTGTATGTGGGTGTGTTACACTCCAACACTTTGTACTTGTCATTTTCAGTTACTACAGAGGAGCTGTGGGAGCCATTATTGTGTACGACATGACTACAATCTCAAGCTTTGCCAGTGTACCAACGTGGTTGAAGGACCTGAAAGAAACTTGTAACCCAAACATTGTGATCCTCTTGGTGGGAAATAAGTCTGATCTCAAAGACGACAAGGCTGTACCGACAGAGGACGCACGTTTGTTTGCAGGTTTGTGCATGTCTGTATGTGTGTATATGTGTGTAAGGGTATTGTGTGTTGAGTGCATTGTGTGTGGGAATTGTGTGAGGGTTTATGTTGGTGAGGTGTTGTGAGTGTGGCAGCTGGAGTTCATATTTACTGGGTAGCGTTATGATATATGACTGATTATTTTTGCTCCACTGTTTCCTCAGAAAAACATAAGCTGCTATTTATTGAGACTTCAGCCCTCCAATCAACAAACGTCAGTGACGCATTCGAAAAAATATTGACTGGTATAAGAGCAGTTGCACCTTCACTACACACATTTCACACATCACCAGACCACTGCACACATCACCAGACCACTGCACACATCACCAGACCACACTGCACACATCACCAGACCACTGCACACATCACCAGACCACTGCACACATCACCAGACCACTGCACACATCACCAGACCACTGCACACATCACCAGACCACTGCACACATCACCAGACCACTGCACACATCACCAGACCACTGCACACATCACCAGACCACTGCACACATCACCAGACCACTGCACACATCACCAGACCACTGCACACATCACCAGACCACTGCACACATCAC